>PVJS01008994.1:10203-51650 GCA_004027185.1 Glis glis
TTTTTGGTTTTTTTTTTTTTTTTTTTGCTACTAGGGAATTGAACCCAGGACCATCTACTTCCAAACTACACCCTCAGCTCTTTTTTTAGTTTTGTTTTATTTTTAAACAGGATCTTGCTAAGTTAGTGAGAGTCTCATTAAGTTGCTAAGGATGGCCTTGAGCCTGTGATCCTCCTGTCTCAGCCTCCCATGTACAGAGATCATAGGTGTGTACCACCACACCTGGTTTAAAAGCTTAGATTTTAAATCAACATGTTAACAGCTTCTAATGCTACTTTCCAAACATCATTCATTCATGCCTGTGGGATGGACTTTATTCCATTTAAGGCCAATATTATTTCATCTCAGTTCATACCAACCTTTTTTACAGTTTTCCCAATACCCACGGCTTTCTTATGATTGATAAACCCAGCAAACTCTATGAAATCCAACAGAAAAAAAAGGGGGGCAAAGTTCAAAATTGGAGGCAGCGAGAGAAAGATGAATTATATTCATATAGTTTATAATTCATATCAAGCTATATGAATTATATAGTTCATATTAATGAATTAAGTGAATTATATAATTCATATCAAAGCTTATAAATTATATAGTTTGATATGAATTATATTCATATAAGTTTAGTACAATCGTTAGGATGAAATTTGGTCTTTGGAGTTGTAATTGAGAATGAATTCTGGCTCCACACTTTCTAAACACTGGACTTTAGCCAAGTTAATTAACTTTAGTTAGCCTCAGTTTCCTTATCTGTAAAGTGGGAGTAGAATCCCTTCATTCTTAGGTTTCTTATATTGGTTTTTAAGTGCTCGATAATATATCAATTATGTGCCTATATGTAGGCCCACATGCATACTCAAACACACACACACACACACACACACACACACACACACACACAGTAGCCTCTCTTCCTCATTAGGACTACACCAAGGATCCATTATTTTGGGTACTGTGTCTTATCTCCTGTAACTGGGATATTCTATGTGTATTTAGTATGTAATGAAAGAGTGGATGGATGGGTGGGTAGATGAGCGGATGGATGATGGTGATCTTTGCTTTGATAAGCATCTCCAGAACGGAACAACCAATGGGAAAGACATGGACCTGGAAACCATGACTTTGAAGCAGAAGTAAGCCAAGGACACACCTGCAGAGAAATCACTTAAACTGCTGCCACAGCCGACTCTGCCAGGCTTTTGTCCTTGGCTCCCCGGGTTTGATCTTCGAGCACCACACTGTTACTCGTTCCCGTCACAGAATTTTAGAGTCTTCAAATCCTTCCCATGAACATAATGTTGTTGGATCTTTGCAACAGCACACTAAGGCAGGATTCATGAATACCAGACAGGGAGAGTGGGGTTTAGGGAGGCTCAGCCACCTGATCTGAGGTGAACTGAGTACTGACTCCATCACGTGTCACAGCCTGACCAATGTCACTAAGCAGAGATGCAAAGAACAGATCGGCCATGAGAAGAGACTTTACCATTCCAGCATTATGGGGATGGCAGCCTGGTCTTGAATAACACCCAAGACGTTTCTAGAAGGGGAACTAGGGCTCTAATTCTGAACCAGCTTTTATTAGCTGCCTTTGGCATGGAACAGGGAAAACACACAGATTTCCCAACAAAACAAAACTGAGTTTGAATCCCAGCTCTGTCACTATCTGTATAACCTTGGGCAAGTCACTTCATCCCCTTGAGTCACAATTTTGCAGTTTTGCAATCGACAAAGTTGGGATAGTATCCTATTTTGAAGCTTGAGATGATTTCACAAAGTATTTGGAACCTAGTAAGGATTCATTCAATAATAACTCTCCAAAATATAATAATAATAGCCCTCCATTTTCCCTTCTTTACTCATTTACTCCTCCACAGAATGGAGAGAAACACTGTAGCCCAACCATTCAGAACATGGACTTTGTGGCCAGACTGCCTGGGTTTAAATTCTGGTTCTGCCATTTATTGGCTGTGTGATCTTGGGCAAATTACATACCCTCCCTGTGCCTCAGTTTGCTCTTCTGTAAAGTGGCACTAATAATGAATGGTACCTACCTCGCAGTGTTGTTATGAAGACTGAATGAATTAATAGGTGTAAAGTACTAAGAACACCTACCCGCATCTGCTAGGTACTATTACCTTTAATAAACTTACATTTAGAAGGCTGTTGTGATACTACAGGAGGGAGATGATGATGATGGCTTCGGTCAGCTGAGAAGCAGAAACATAGCTTCAACTGTCCCTCCCTAGTGCTGAGGATCATCCCAGTACTTGGCCAATGTTAGATAAAAAATTGACTGATTGAAAAACAAACTAAGAGCCGTTTGACTCTGAGCTGCAGCCAGGTGTGGTCCCACTGCACACCGAGGGTAGAGGCGGTGCGCAGTGCTGGCTGAGCTGCAGCTTTTGCTATGGAGAGCTATGACTCCCCAGGGCCTCATTCACAGGAGCTGAGAGCTGCAGGAGAGGGGCCTGTAAATGCACAATAAAGCCATGAACATGTAAAAAGATTGTACTTCCTTTCTATCATAATTGGTTTTTTTCTTTCTGTGGTGCTGGGGATGGAACCCAGGGCTTCGTATGTGGTAGGCAAATGTTCTACAACTGAGCTACATCTCCAGTTCCCATCACAAAATTTCAACATACTAAATAGCTTCAAAATCAAGAGAGGCATCTTGTCATACTCAGAAGGGCTGGACTAGAATTCTATTCAGAAGCCTGGTCATGAGACACAGAACTCAGAGGGGCAAAAAGTGATGATTCAGGAACTGGTCCTAGCTTGTCAAGTTCAGTGTGCACTGGACTGCAAAAGGCAACGATGTGGGTGAATACGGAGAAAGAAATCAATTTACGATAGACTGGATCAGCACACTGTGTAAGAGGCACTACCCCCAAATTCTACAGAGTCATCAAAACAAAGTGTATGTGCTCTCTCTGGTTAGAGAACCAGGGCAGTAGAGGACAGAGTAGCAATCGTTATGATCACTCCAACTACTCCACTATGAGACAACACGTCTATAAGAACCCATTCCTCAGAATTTTGCAGGAAAAAGTCCAAGTGAGAAACTGCAGGGAGATGGAGATAAACTTAGGGTCTTAGCTGGTTTCCATTGCACTGATCACTCTGTCTAAAGGAGCCACCTCACCAGGCGTGGTGGCGCCTACTTGTAATCCTAGTTCTTGGGAGGCTGAGACAGGAGGATCACAGGTTCAAGGACAGCCTCAGCAATTTAGTGAGGCTCTCAGCAACCTAGTAAAACCATTTCCAAATAAGAAATAAAATCAGTCTGGGGGTTTAGCTTAAAGGTACAATGCCTCTGGGTTCAATTCCCAGTACCACAAAAAAATAAAATAAAAATAAAGGAGCCACCTCCGCATCACTATTCCATTCCCAGGTTTAATTCATTCATGCACGTATCACAGTGTGAGAGTATTTGTCTATACTTTAGGTCTGTCTTCCCCTGTATGAACATAAGCTCCATGACAACAGAACTTGATCTGATTTCTTTCCCATCTTATCCATCTCTCTAGCACAGCATATAATTTCTGCTTGATAAATATTTGTCAAATGAATAAACGAGTAAAGAAATATTTGCAGCAGCAGCTTGGAGAGCCCTTGCATAACAACAGCCCTGTAACCCCATCTTCAGAATCCAGTACTGTCGAAGAAAATAACATAAGCAGCTCTATTAATCTAACACTTTACAGTTTTCATGGTACTAAGCATGCATTACCTGGTTTGATCCTCACAGCAGATCTGTGAGGTAAGTATTAGCAATTCAGGTTCACAGGTGAGAAAACTGAGTCGTGGAAATGTTCATTGATATCCTGGAGATTACATCACTGAGAAGTGGCAGAACTAGAGCTCAGTGGCCAAGTTCAAGTTCAGTGTTTGGTCTATGCTTGAGGACCACTTTGCAGGAAAAGAGTTGACTTCATATCCAGGGCCTTTTCTAATTTACATATCTACATCACCTAAGAGAGAGTCCAATGCAATCTCTTTACCCTGTAAAAGGTGTAGCCACTAAGAGAGCTGCAGACCAGACTGGAGCTACAGGAACCTGGGACGAGTCTTGGCACCTCTCGGGGGGACCCTGTTTCTTCTTCTCTCCAGTGGATATAATAAAACTTGACCTGTCTGCCTCACAGTGTGCATGAGGCTCTAATTTTAAAAGGTGGAAAGGCTGCAGAGATGTAAGGCCAACTTTACTCCAGAATGCCTGGTCACTTGCATCCTGGGCTTCCTGCTGAGAGATCTGATCTCGAAGGGTCCCCAGCTCCCCCTACCTACCTATCTTATCTTAGGACTTTGTTTTTCCCCATATTTGACCTTCCTGCAGAGCCCAGACCTAGAACTGGATAGTGAGGCTCGTTATATGACTTTGTGAATGGAGTAAAAAGCCACTGAAGTATAATCTTTAAATATGGTATGTGAAATATTTCTCATTAAAAAAGGAGGTAATTGCTACTGCTAGTAAGAGGCACAAAAACTTACTAAGATTGTAGCTGTAGGAATCAGGAGAAGACAAATTAAGTAAGGGAACTGGGGAGTCAAGCATGATTACAGCCTAGAAATGAAATAATGGTGTCTTTAATAGAATGACAAGCAAATTTGGGGGAGACAGTGATCAAATCAGCATAGATTATATTGAGTATGAAATTTCAGCAGACCACACAGGTGCACATGTGCATCAGAAAGCCTGGAAATTGGGCCTCAATTTCTGGAAATGTTAAGGACTTGGGGATTATCCACATAGAAGTCATGGGTAAAGAATGAGTTTTCTCAAATTTGGGGTGAGGGGAAGAGCTTGCACAGATTTTCTACCTACCTCTAACATTCCAAGTCTTCTCTAAGTGGATGGACTCCAATCCTTGTCAATTTATAAATTCTTTGTGTATAGAAATATCTGGTTTATGGAGCGTTCCATTTTTAAAGTATTTCCTCTATGCATCCCCATTTATAGATCTAGAAATTTACTATACATTCTATGTGATGTACTAAGCAGTTTACTTCTTTTTTCCCCCCCTGTGATGCTAGGAATTGAACTCAGGGGTATTCTACCTCCGAGCTACATCCCCAGTCCTATTTTATTCTTTATTTGGAAACAGGGTCTCACTAAGTTGCAGAAGGCCTCACTAAGTAGCTGAGTCTGGCTGCAAACCTGCAATCCTCCTGTCTCAGCCTCCCAAGTACTGGGATGACAAGCGTGTGCCACCACACTCAGCTTGAGCAGTTTACTTCTAAATAGATTACAAATATTGGTTTCTGTGTCTGATAGTCTACATGAGAAGCACCTGGGCTTTTGGTACAACTATTGACTACAATTATATTGTATATATTCTTGGGAAAATATTTGTTGGTATAATTTTTCCAAAACAGAATCATCGAAAGTACAATTATTTTAAGCTCTGCCTGATCAATCCATTATACAAATCTAATGTATGTCTATTTACATAATATTTTTTTCTCTTGAGCTTTGGACATTTGGTCCTATTTTTTTTTTAGCATGCCTTGTAATTTTTTATTAGATACTTGAAATTGTGGGTCAAAACTTTTAGAAGAAGCCTGGTGTGGTGGTGCATGCTTGTAATCCCAGTATTTGGGAGGCTGAGACAGGAGGATTGCAGGTTTGAGGACAACCTCAGCAGTGAGACTTTCATCAACCTAGCGAGGCCCTGTTTCAAAATAAAAATAAAACAGGGCTGGGTATGTAGCTCAGAGGTAGAATGGCCCTGGGTTCAATCCCCAGTCACACACACACACACACACACACACATTTAGAGGCTTTGCATAATGCTACCTTTCTCCAAGGAGGGTTAAAGTTTTCTTTTCTTTGGGCAGATAAACGACCAGTAGATTACCACTAGCCCATCTGGCTTGGTTTTAGGCTTTGTGACTGTGGGTCTATTTCAATTTTTCCCTTACTCTGAAAGCACAGTTGTTACTCTCAAGGAATTACTAGAGGGTATAGCCCTTACTCCTATGACTCTGGCATTCTGCAGTCTTAATTGAAATTTCAGAGTGTTTGTAAAGGCTCATCTGTTTTGGCAAGATTTGAACTCCATCTCTCCATCACTATTGTTTACTGAAATCTTTGCTCAGATTCTTAGCCTCCCTGCTGCTGTAGTCTTCCAGGATCTTAGACTCTCACTCTGTGCATGTGCAATTTAGGAATTACCCAATGACTTTGAGGAATTCATTTGCATATTGGGGCTCACTCCTCTGTGGTTTTCTCCTTTCTGGCAGTCCGGAATACTAAGGAGATCTCTGTCTATTCAACATAGTAAGGCAGATTTCTGCTTGGACTCTACTCCCCTGGTCAAAAATGAAAAATATCCTCAGGTGATTGTGGGGCACATCTGACTTTCTGCCCTTCTCTCAAGAATCCTAGCACCTCAACTTCTGCCTAGTGGTTAGGTGTGTCGGCCACTGGAATCAGACTTCCTGCATTCAAATCCTAGCTTTATGGTGACTCATGCCTGTAATCCCAGTACTTGGGAGTCTGAAACAAGAGGATTGTGGGTTCAAGGCCAGCCTCAGCAACTTAGCAAGGCCCTCTGCAACTTAGCAAGACCCTGTTTCAAAATAAAAAATAAAATAGAGCTAGGGGTGTAGTTCAGGGGTAGAATGCTCCTGGGTTCAACTCCCAATACCACAAAAAAGAAAGAAGAAAAAAAGAAAAACAAATTCTAGTTTTGCCACTTGTTATCTTTTTTGCTTTGGATACACCATGTAGTCTCTCTGTTTTATTTCATCTTCCATATAATCGGGATAAGAGCATTTGCCTTGTAGAGCTGTCATGAGGATTATTAAAGTATCTGGCTACACTTATGAAGACCTGAGAAAGCTCATTATAAACTACAAAACACAATGTAAATGTGCAGTGTGATTGCTTTTATTATTTATTCTTAGAAGCACATCCATTTCTAGTCAATGTTTACTTGTGTGGATCTGAGGAAGCAGAGAGCTGGACTCTTCAGCACCGAGCAGGTAAGCATTTGCACAGTGCTAGGTCAGACCTCCCTCCCAGCAGCGTGGAGGATGCTGGTGTGAGGGCAGGGAGCAGCACTGCCAGGGAGCCTCAGCATCTCGGAGCTGCTTGGAGGGAGGCTGCTCAGAAGCAATAGGATCAGAGAGGGGCCATGGCTGGGGTGCCAGGCAGTCAGACATGGGGGGTAGAGGGAGACAGAGAGACTCCCTGAGAAAGTCATCACACCCCACCCAGCAGGAGAGAAGCAATTCTCCACCTCCACCTTCCCTCCCCGTGTACAGTGGATGATCAATGACTCATCTCAGAGGGAACATTTCTTTACGAGGGTGCAATGCATCTGCATTAGGCTGATTAAAAATGGTTCCTTGTCAACTGAACAAGGATAACATTAGAGGGTCTAGAATACAAAAGCAGAAAGGGCTTATGAAGATGATGCTCCTGCATCCCAATCTCAGCTCTGCCACTTAACTTCTGTGACCTTGGGAAAGTTGCTTCACTTCTCTGGTTCTGTGACCTTGTCTACAAATGCGGATAATAATTTCCACTCCACATGGTTACTGTTGAGTGTCAAATGAGAATGCTGTGCGTATATTGTGCCAGGCTCAGAAGAAGCAAGCAAGACAATGACCAGATGTCTGCTTCTTCCCTTCCTAAGTCAATCATTATGTCTAAATGTACAGTGTATAGGGAGAACTTTCAAATGTCTGTCAACCTGTCCACCCCATGGTACCCCAAGTGTCTCCAGAATTTCTAGTATTGAACTAGAGTGCCTCAAAACATTAACAAACTCTGGGGAGTCTTGCTCTATCAGGTTTACAGTTCTACTGCTTTCATCACCATCATTCCAGTTTTAACCATGGAAAGGTTATTTATTACTTTAAAAAACATGAACCTAGGCCCAGCTATACTACTCCTCAGTATCCTTTCAAAAGAGTTAAAGCCAGAATACTACAGAAATACATGCATACCCATGCTTATTGTAGCACAATCCACAACGGCCAAATTATGGAACCAACCTTGGTGTCTGTCAACAGATGAATCGATAAAGAAAATGTGGTATATACAGAAATGGAATTTTACTTAGCCATGAAGAACAAGAAAAATGGATGGAACAAGAGCTAAATGAGATCAGCCAGTCTCAGAAAGTCAAGGGTGGTATGTTTTCTCTCATATGTGGAAGCTAGAAAGAAAATAGAAACAAAAGGGACTTCAGATAAATGAGGAGAGAGACCAGTAGAATAGTAGAAGTGCTTTGGGACAGAAAAAAAGGAGGCTTGAAGAATGAAATAGTTAAAATAATGTTACGTCCGTATATTAAGTTATCATTACATGTTGGTGAAACTGCCAATTTCACCAACATGTACAGGGAGGGAGAGAGAGCAGTAGGGTGTATCACTTTGAATTTCACTATGATTACAATGCACCAATAAATATTAAAAAATATGAACCTAGGAACGTTATCACCTGAGATCAATAGGTACTTTATCTAGAGCTATTTCAATAATTTCCTAAATTACAAACCTTGTATAAACTTGTATAAACTTCTTTTGCTGAAGTAACCATGTCTTTTGTGTTTATTTTCATATCAATGGTCCCTACTCATTTGAGACACTTGGTGGCAGGGATCATGAGCCGCTGATCTTTGTACTATACTTCTTAATTTAATATTTGGCACATGGGCAGTGATAAATATTTTTTGTGGTGGTGCTGGGGATCTAACCCAGAGTCTTGTGCATGCTAGGTAAATGCTCTACCACATCCCTGGCTCCAATAAATCTTTTTAAAGTGGGTCGGAACTGAGCTGTTCTTCCTAACTAAACTTTCTAATTTTTTAAATAAATAAAAATCAATACTACTCTCTACACACATGATGGTTTATTATGACTCTGAATAAATGGTGTTATGCCCTGTAAGCACCAAAAAAGAATATCTGTTCCCATCAACAACTCATCATTAATCCATATATTCATAAGAAAGGTCAAAAGATCTCCAATATTTCCAAAGTAGATTCTCTCTCCATCTATCTTCCTTTCCTATGTGTTTCAGGAAAACCTTTCAGGCTCACAGTCTTACATTAACAAAACTAACAATACGGCTGTTACCACTTATTGAATGCTGGCCACATGCCTATACAAAATGCTTTACGTGGATTATTTGAATCTTTGCTGCAGCTTCATGACAAGGTCAGAGAGAGGACAGTTATATGTGCTTTGATCCCAAAGGGACAGCTGCCCAAGGTCACTCAGCTAGCAAGCCACATTTCAAATCCATAAGGTCAGATCCAAAGCCAGGACTCTGCCACTGCACCTAAGTCCCTCCACGCCTGACATTTGGGCTTCCCAGGATCTAGTCCACACACTTCCCTGTGCACCTTCTGCTTCAACCAAGAGAAGCTACTTGCACTCTTTTTTTGTGTGTGTGTGTGGTACTGGGGATGAACCCAGGGGCAGTCTACCTCCGGGCTACAATCCCAGCGCTATTTTTTATCTTCATTTTGAAACAGGGTCTCACTAAGTTGCGGAGGGCCTCACTAAGTAGCTGAGGCTGGCCGCGAACCCGGATCCTCTAGTCTCAGCATCCCAAGTACCGGGATTACAAGTGTGTGCCACCACGCCTGGCTCTTTAACATACACTCTGTGTGCTTCCCAAACTCTACCTCAGCTTAGGAAACATTGGCTTCCTGGAATGCTGTTCTCACCTTTCCTGCACATCTAATTCCATCAGCCTTCAAGATCCAAGCCAGGTACTGTCTCTTCCAGAAAACCTTCCCTCAACCCTGTGCCACCACCACTGCACCCCCGGCAGGAGCCTTGTCTCCCTTCTCTAAATGGTCAGAGTATTTTCTTGGGCCACTCCTGCGATGGGCACTTCACACCTGTCCCTGGCTTTCCAGCTTATGGTGCAGAGCCCCCCTCTCTCCTGCACACTGCTCACCTTGGAGGCAGAATTCACAGAGGAGCCAGGCACTAGGTACAACGGGAGCCCCCTCCCGTTGCAGATCCAGGACCCAGGTGGCTTTGTCTGACACACAAAATCAGACAGATTCCCCTCCTGGCTTTTCTCCCACCTCCCAATTTAATTGATTTAATGGTCCTTTGTGGGACTCACCAGCGAAGCATGAAATGCGCCCACATGCTGCTAGGAGCCACCTAATCAATCAAGAGCTACAGAGAAACAAAAATGCTGCATAAGACCAAAATAAGTCACTGTTAGATTAGTCACCATCTGTGGCTCGTTGTCAACAAACTGAACCCACGATAACCCCCATTTCACTCCCTGCTCGCTCAGATCACACAATGAGGTTTTGAGCAAAAGGCATGAGGGAGGAGCTGACATAGGACACGCCCCTGAATTCACTTTGGGCAAATTCCATCAGCTCAACTGGCATTTATTAGGCATCTGTGTAAATGTGATGGCCTGCTAGATACTGGAGATACAATGCTGACCAAGGCTCTTCTGTCAAAGCTGAACACAAATAGGCTCAAAAAGAGATGGGAAGGAGGCCACGTTGGGCAGCTTCGTCTTGGTCATGTGGCCTGAGAAGAAGCCATTGCTGCTCTTGGTCTCCATCTCCACCTGTGAGATGGGATGATAACCAGCCTATCCCCGGGAGGAGGAGAGAGAGTAGTTACTCACACAAAGACCTGGCTTAGCCAGCACTTCATTATTCATTCCCTTCCACCTCTGCTGCACCCTCTCTGTGGGTATAATTCCTTCTTCATTGCAGATGCTAATGGTAAATGGAGGATTAAATAATCAGTTCAAGCTGGGTTCAGTGGCACATGCCTATAATCCTAGTACTGGGGAGGCTGAAACAGGAGGATTGAAGGTTCAAGGCAAGCAGCCTTAGCAACCTAGAGAGACCCTGTTTCAAAATAAAAAACAAAAAGGTCTGTGGGTACAGCTCAGTGGTAGAACATCCCTGGGTTCAATCCCCAGTACCACTGCATAAATAAATAAATAATAAATAAATAAATAGTTCAGGGAAACGAGTCTGTGGTGGAGACCTCATAGAACTGCCTTCTGTAAGCAACACTGAGCTGAAGAAACTTTATTTTCTTCATAGTTTCCTGATGAAGTGATTCATTTCAGAATCATTTCCTTTCCTTTGAGCCTTGAACGGTGGCCCCACAAATTAAAATACCTTCAGCAGTATCTAAGATCGGAGCCTTAGTTCTCCCATTTGTGAAGTGAAAAGGATAAGATCCCCTCCTAGGTCCTTGTGAGAACTAGTTAACTCATGTTGTTGTCCAGTGCACACTGACTGGATACTTATGATGTGTCAGAACTGTTTCAGCTGCTGGGACTACAGCAGTGAGGGGGGAACAGACTTTTAATAATCCCCATCCTTCTAGGGAATAAAAAAGGTAACAAATACCTGTGTATAATAGGTAGTGTTTCAGATGATGAAAAGCACACAGAGCATTTAATTCATGACGTACTAAATGCTCAGCGTTTACACTGATGGAGGTAATCACCAGCACCTTTGAGCTCCTTCAAGTTCATGCTCAAAGGCATATTGTGGGTGAAAGGAAGAGGAGGATCTCAGTTCCCACAATCACTTAACACCTCCTCCTCCACCAGAAGAAAGGAAGGAGACCATCTTTGGGACATCAGTGCTATGGCAAAGTCAACAGTGCTTTTCAGAACAGTGGAAATTATTTTCCCACACAGTTAACCCTGTCTCTGATTCTCTTTCTCATTTAACTCAATAGTCCAAACATTCCCAAAGACTTTCTTGTATGGAAAATAAAATTATGTTGGCAAAGTGTATATATTCTTTGGGCCTTTGCTTCCTGATATAGAAATAAATGGATCAACTTTGGTGTTGGTTCTTGTAGTTGGGACAGGGTTCAAGTCATAAACACTCAGAGGGAACTGACCAAAGCCAGATCATCTACCCTGGAACAAGGTCACTGACGTTAAGACTCCATCTGCAAAAGCAAAGAGCTGCCTGGAGTTGTCATAACATTTTCCAGTGAAAAAGACCCATTACAGGAAAATGAGGCTGCCTGACCATGAGCCAACAGTAAGAAGGATGAAGTAGACATGCTTTTCCAGAGCGTCTCTGCTCCCAGTCACCAGCATCCCAGGAACCATGGGGAGAGAGATGTGGAGGGATCTCTGGGCAAGCATGCAGCAGCAGTCAGAGTCCCATAGGACTAAGACTGTTTCTTTTTTTTTTTTTTTTTGCGGTACCGGGGATTGAACCCAAGGGCATTCTACCTCCGAGCTACAACCCCGGCCCTATTTTTTATACTTTATTTTGAAACCGGGTCTCACGAAGTTACTGAGGGCCTCACTAAGTAGCTGAGGCTGGCTGCGAACCCAGATCCTCCGGTCTCCACCTCCCAAGTACTGGGATTACAAGCGTGCGCCACCACGCCCGGCTTAAGACTGTTTCTTGATACTCTGTGGCCTACACCTGGCAATGTCAGGGTGCAGCAGATATGCTGGGGATCATCACTTGCTTCTTCCACTCATCCTTCGCCCAGCTCCACCCCACCTGTGCCCTGCCAGGCTGGCCTTTGTGTTCTGCATCAAGGCATCCCATGCCTGCTGGCTTCTGATCAATAGGGAGGTCCGAGTGTTTATGACCAGGCCTCTCCTTGTGGGATGACTATGGGTTGATGGCAGCCCCATGGAGGCTATGTCTCCTGTCAGGGCCCCTTCTCCACATATCTCGCTCTCTGGGTTCCACGAACTGTACCTTCCCCTAGCACTGCAGGCCTAAGAATAAGGACAGCTCCCTGCTGGCACTCAGCTCTGAGCCACAGCACTATCCCTTGGTTGGTTCTTAAACCTTACCCTACATTTCAAAAAACAACTAATTTATTAAGCACTACTCAAAATACCCAGTAGGAACTTACCATTAGTTCCCTTCCAAGACCCTGACTGACAGAGAAGGTGATTAATAATGTTCATAGAATTAATTAATTGATTAGTGCACTCACATAGCATTTCCTATTCATTTATCTTGTCTTTATACCAAAGATCCAAAATCTGTCTGATGATTAAAATAATCTGGAGGATACTTTAAACAACATGCACAGGTGCATCTCAGAAAAACTCCAGATCCTGAGTCTTGGAAGTCTTGGGCTCTCCAGGTGAGTCTGATCATCAGGATGGCATGGGAACCTCTGATGGAGGTGGCTCCCTCAGGATCCCTGACCATCCTGGCTGAGAAGTAGAGACTAGTAAGACTCTTACCACCCATATGGACTCATGGTCAGTTCCCAAAATAACTAAGTCCATGGTAAGGAGGGCTTCTCACCCTTTTGACATTTCTTTCTTCAGATGGGAGAAGGCTGGGGAGAAGAGACAAGGAAAACCTTTCTCCCATCATGAGTGGCCACCGGCAGATGAGTCAGGTGGTACAAGGAAAGGACTGCTTTAGCAAAACAAGCCTTCCACCAGGAGTGTACACCTCCCCGAGATCAGTGTGGTACAACCACGGACAGCATGGTCTTGAAAGTTGGCTCACTTGAGACCCAGCTCTAACACACAGCAATGGTTTGATTTTGGACCAGGCTTATAGCCAGCCATATCGCACTGGTAAATGAGGATAGAAATGAGGCTCACCCTGGAGGGTTCTGAGAATTAGACCTGATCATCATATAAAGTATCCTCAGTGCAGTAGATACTACAATTGATCCACTATGATTATACCATAAGGCATTCAAGAGTGTTCCATATTTCTAAGGCCAACCCCTTGTCACTGGAACACCCTGGAGAGACCCGAATCCTAGGAAGAACCAGCTCAGGTTCCAGGCTGATTTCAGGCTGCAATTGTGTCCTGAGAAATGCTTGTTATTAGGCCCAGGCCGGAGCTGGAGCTGCTTGACCTGCTCCCTTCCCTCCACCTGCACACTCAGCTCTGTCTCTAATGCCCATGACCTGTGAGGACTTAACCAGCTCCAGACCCGCCAGCTAGAGTCTAGATGTTCTATTTTTCTCATACTAAGCATCCCCTACTCTTAGTTCCCAGACTTCCTTCCTTCCTTGAGCTGTAGTTTTAATACCACATGACATTCTATGCCCTATCCATTTGAGGAGCATTTTGGTCATTCTACTTCCTCATATAAGGACTGAAATCTTCCCTGAACACAGATTGACTCCAGAGACCTGATAGTGGATGGCAGACATTCCTATGGCTGTTAGTTTATATGACTAATAATATTAATAATAAAACACTGAGGACTTAGGAGCACCCTTTCATAAGTGCTTTATTCTTATCAGCTCATTTGGCCATCATGATACTCTAATATATGTACTGTTTTATCCTCGTAGATGTTTGTCTCACAGATGAAGAAACTGAGTCTCTGAGAGATTAAGTCAAGTGAGCACTTCTCTCAGGCAGTCTAAATTCAGAGACCAGGCTCTTCATCATTCATCCCCCCGGGACTATGCTTCACTAGCTCAAGTTGTTGGGGCAATGGGTGGGTGATGCAATGGAAGAAATACCTCAAAAGCCTCCCCATGAACACTATTCCTCTCCCTTAATGGAAATTTTACCTATCTACCCAGCTACCCACCCATTCATTACTCATCCTCCCATCTACCAACCCACCCATATATTCATCTTCCAATCAAGCAACCCATTCATTCATGTGCTCATTCATCCACCCATACACACACCCATCCATCTGTCTTCCAAGACATCAATCCATTCATCAACCCAACCACTCATCCACTCATCCATTCTTATATTCACCTACCTATCCCTCTATCTTCCAGTCCACCAACCTACCCATCCACTCATCCATCCATACATCTACCCACCCATTAATTTATATACATACCATTCCATCTTTCCATCCATCCAAATCATTCACCCATGAGCTATGATGTCTAATGGCACCACTGAAATGGATTATATTCCCTTACATTCTGAAATTCTGTGACTTCATCAAAATGGATGGATAGGAGAAGACCATGTATAAAATTAACTACAATCCCAATAAGCCCTCAAAGAGTTTTATCCAGTGGGGAAGACCAAATGACAAGTACACATGGAACTAAGCATGGAGAGAGGCGACAAGAGCCTAAGAACTGCATGAAAAGTAGGGCTTGTTGGGGGTAAATAGCCTGATCCTCACAGACAAAGGCAGCCTGTTCTTAAAATTGGTGACAAGCAATACTGTGTGTTATAAACACCCCCAAAGGTCTACCTCCCCAATAACATGTCATGCTTTAAATTCCTACCCTCTTTTAAACAAAGAGATCTGTTTTCAGATGGCCCCCATTAAAGGCACAAGTTGCCTGGTAAACTCTTTAATCAGTTCCTATCTATATAAGATTAACAATCAGGCCACTGTTGATTCCAGAATTTTGTTTCCTGAACCCCAAATGAGGGCATGTGACAGGCATTCATACAGATAAAAGTTCTATGTGGAATCTAAGCTATCTTAGAAATTCTGCCCCATACAGATGCTATGGCCATAGAACAAGCCTGAGAAATCAGGAATTCTGCCTGAGGGAGCCAGCAAATCTGGTTTTTACCTCTATCTTTTTTATTAATTTTAATTTTTGATTGACACATGATATTTTTACATTTCTGTCAGGTTTAATGTTATGTTGTGATTCACATATACATTGGTTATTGATCAACTCAGGGTAATTAGCATATCCATCACCTTAAACTTCATTATTTCTCAGCTGGGTGTGGTGGCTTTCACCTGTAATCCCAGTAGTTGGGAGACTGAAACAGGAGGATCTCAGGTTTGAGGACAGCCTCCTCAGCAATGTAGCAAGACTCTCAGTAACCTAGCGAGACCCTGTTTTGAAACAAAAACAAAAAAAAAATGAACAAATAAAAATGGCACATCCAAATTCTGCTATTCTAACTATTTTGACATTTATACTGCATTCTGTTAATTATATTCCCCCTGCTTTTGAGGCTACTAGGCAAGTCCAGCCCAGCAAGAGCATCGAGTAGAGGTCAGGGGTACTCAAAGAGTAGTAAGAAGGCACCAAGAGTCAGATAAGAAGAAGGAAACTTGAAGAATAGTAGGCAATCCTAAAAAGCAGGTGATAACTGCCCCCCCCCAGTTCCATCCCCAATGAAATTGACTCCATAGTTATTTTCGGGACTGGATTTGCATGGAAGGAATCTGTCAGAGCAGCCTGCATCAGAATAAGGGTCTAGGACCCTAAGAAAATCCTCTGACCCTCAATCCTGCCCCCTCCTACTCACCAATCTCTATCCTCAAAGGGGCAGAGTGTTCCTGTCCACAGGAAGCAGAGACTCCACACTACAGGGCCTAGGTTTCCACTGGTGTGGATATGGACGGCAGAGAGCATTTCCTGACATGGGAAGGGGTCCAACACGTGATAAAAATGAGATGTGCAGGCTGAGAAACATACTCTACCAGGGTCAGGATGACACCCAAGGCTGACTCTGGTCATCTACACTAGAGATGATCTACTAGACATGATCTACTAGCAGAAAATAATAGCAATAACAAAACACCTAATATTTGCTGTGTCACATCCATCATATTCAATCCTAAGAAGTTATGAAGTGGATAGTCTCATTAGTTCCATTTTATAGCTGGGCACCAAAAGGCTAAATAACTTAAGATCACAAGCTAATAATTGGCAGACTGGGAACTGGAGCCAGGCCACTTGCCTTTAGAGCCTGAGGTACACCACTAGGCTGTAAAACTAGCTATGAGGGAGCACTTACAATGTCACTGTCCCAAACGTTTTGCATCTAGTTACTCACTGAATCCTCAGAAGGACATTTGGAGGTATGTTTTATTATCTGCATTTCACAGATAAGGAAACCAGGCCTAAGAATAACTCACCTAAGGTCACACAGCTTGAGAGGGGCAGAGCCAGTGTTTAATCCTCATCCACTGACTCTGGAGTCCTCATTCTGAACCTCCTAGTGAGGTCACCTCCTGTGGAACTGCCAGCATCGCATAATAATAACAACAACAACATCTGCCACTTGCTGAAACCATCAGAAAGTGCCAGACTCCAATTTGTACCTGTAACATCTCATTAACCCTCACCTTATATAGTAAGTAAATGGGCCCAGAAGGCACACACCACCCCACAAAGCTGAACTTAGCCATTTAAATTGGGATGCTATGAAATCAGGGTGCTCTTAATGAAGAGATCATGAAATTCCCCCAGACATAACTTCCCATGCACTCCTACCCTATCCCTTGATCAAATAGTCCACTTCCAGATTTCCCAAGCCAGCAGCAAGGAACCCATTTCTGATGGCATCTCTGTCATTTCCCTCCCCAGTTCCTAGGGAAACTGGTTCTCTAGGGCCCAGAGACCAAAGTGAGGTGAAATGATCTGCACCTGTGAGCTGAATCCAGGAGGCTCAGACTATAGGTGGCTCCTGACCCAGGATCCAGCTCTGCTCAGTCTGGTCCTGTCTGCAGGGCAGGCTTGAGTCAGGTAAAGCTAAATGGGCCCCAGAGGCTCAGGTACTGACTCCAGATCTGGGAAGTTTTGCAGAAAGCAGGTTTGGTGAAGAGATTGCCCATCATTTCCTAGAGGGACAAGCAGTAAGGATTTAGATTTTCTGACAATAACATCACAAGGATAATAGAGACAATAGTAGTATTAGTAGCTATATTCACTTTTGTGTCACTGTGACTAAAATACCTAACAAGAATAGCCTAGAGAAGGAAAGGTTTGTTTTGGCTCATGGTTTCAGAGGTTCAGTCCATAGTCAGCCAGCTCCAAGGCAGAAACCATCATGGTGGTAGGGCGTGGTGAAGGATAGCTGCTCATCTCATGGCAGCTGGAAGCAGAGAGAGAGGAGGGGGCAGGGACAAATATAATCCTGCCCCAGTGACTCACCTCCTCCAGCCATGCCCCACCTCTGAACCCTCCTGCATCGGGGACCATACTTTCAACACATCAGCTTTTGGGGAGACAATCTGACCCAAACCATAACAGTAGTATTTTCAGCAGTAGCAATACGAGTACTGGTGGTAACAATAGTAGTAGCATCAGTAGCAGGAGTAGCAGCATTATTAGCATATTATCCATAGTAGCAGTAGTAATTGTAGTATTAAAAGTAGTACTACTGGTAACAGCAGCCCTAATCATAGTAACAGCAGTAGTAGTGCTAGTAGGAGTCATGGGCATCATGGCAGCAGAGGTAGTCACAGCAGTAGCAGCCGTCACACCTCTACTTATTACAGTAGTAGGGGAAGCAGTAGCAGCAGTCCTAGTCATGTTAGTAGTACTAACTGTCACTTACTGAGAATTTATTATGTACCAAGCACTTCTCTAAGAACTTTACATGTACAGAGCAATTTAAATAACACAACAACCCATGAGATTACTATTATAAAAAATACATTTTTAAAACAAGAAAGCTGAGGCAGACAGCGTAGGTAGCTGGCCCCCAGTTCTGGGGCCAGACTGCAACCTTGGGCAGTGGTCATGCTCCACCTCACCATCTCCCTGATTGGGTGAGACACTAAAGCCAGGTGGAGTTTCTTTTCCTCCCTTTGCTACATGAAACTGCCCAGTGTAGTAGGACCTGAGAATTCCGCAGAGCTGCCTGGTACAGGGTCAGAATTCAAGGCCACAGCTGCCAGCCTGCTCTATGGGAAGGCCATGGATGCTGGAAAGAGGGGGAGAGAAATGGAATTCTGTGGCCCCATCTGCTTCTCCAAAGACCAGAGACACAAATCAGTATACATAAATCTCCCCCTAACTCCTCTCTCAATCTCTATTTTTCCATTCTTCATATTTTTCCTCCTGCTCAAAGACAGAGATAACTGCTCTGCCTGGGGTGACAATCCACTCCAGTTTGCCAGGGATACAGGACTTCCAGTTCCAAAACTGGGAAGTCCCAGGCAAACCGGGATGAGTTGGTGACTCTAATCCCACTTCTTGGCAGAAACGAATTTTCTCCTTTCCACAGCCCCTTTGGCCAGTACAGCCTTCTAGCTTTGAAATTTTTTTCTTCTCCTCTGGTATCCTCTTCCCTCCCCTCCCTTCCTCTCCTTGTCTCTCTTCTTTCCTCCCTTTCCCTTTTCTTCTCTCCTTCTCTCCCTTCTTTACTTTCATCTTTTCTCCATTCCTTAACCTGGTCCCTTACCCAGTACCAAGAGAGTCACTGGGGAGGAGGGGGGTAGAGTGGATGACAGAATAAATAAGATCTCTTCCATTCTTTGTTTATTAATTCAATAAATAGTTCATGCTGTCTTGCCGGCCGGCATTCGACGTACTGTAAGCTTATTTTAAAGCTTTACAGTCCCAGTGGGGAAAACAGACATTCATCAAAATGCACACACACATATAACTGCAAAATTCCAACCATAAAACTGCCAGGGAAGAGAAACATAGGCTTCTGTGAGAACCTGTGATAAGAATTTGGTCTCATCGAAGGGGCCAGCTGAAGGAACCACTGAGGCTGGTAGTTTGTTTGAGATCTGCAGGGTGAGTAGGAGCCCACCAGGCGGAGAGGAAGGAAGGAGCATTCTACTCAGAGGGAATGTGCAAAGCCCCGGTGGTGGGAGGAAGATGGAGAACTGCAAGTCTCTGGAGGGACGGAAGGCAACAGAGCAAGGAATACAGTGGAAGAGGTGGAAGAGGTGGGCAGGCCTGGCCGTGCAGGGTCTTGAGGGACATTTAAGGAGTTTGCTTTTGTTCTAAGGGCGATGGCAACCAACCAAAGGGCTTAGGCAAGGGGACAGTGGGTCAGATAACCTTCTGAAAAACTCATCCTGGCTCACAAGTGAGGCTCTGATAGGCTGGGGTTGAATGGAGGTGGGAAGATGGCAGAGTGCACATGAGGACACTGGCTGGAGGCTCTGTCATGATTCAGGCTAGAGATGGAGAAGGGTTGGACGAGGCTGGAGCTGCTGCTAAAGTTCCTTCCTCTGCTCTCCACGGCCTGGTGGACAGCAAACACATCTGGCCAACGGTCAAGTTTCTGGGTGACGTTGGATAAGTCATTTTTGGCCTTATCTTCATGTGTAAATGGAATTATCCATACTACTTTTCATATTTGACCTGCCCTACCAGATATGATAGTAGTAGATCTGTGGAAATGCTGAATGAGTGCCGAAGCCTTTGCACATGTTGAATGCTCTCTTAGATCGGTCCTACTATTTAACTCTCCTGAACCAGCTGATCCCCCTCCCTGGCCTCTCTGCCTCCAGTCTCACCCAAATCAACTCCTCTTGATAATAATTAACTGATGAATATTAAATGCAGATCTAATCAGTAACTCCCTTACTGTGTGTGTCTGGCCTTCAAGGTCCTCCTTCATCGGACTCAAATTTACCTTCTTGCCAGGATTCTGGTCGCCCTCAGTCTTCATTCTGCTTGTGCCTCTCTGAGAAACTTGCTGCTTCCTAAACAAGCCATGAGTCTCCAGGCCTCCTGTCTTTGCTCACGGGACCCCTTTGCCTGGAATCTCTCCTGCATTCTCTGTTAATGAAACAGAAATACTTCTCATTCTACAAGGCCATCTTCTGACTCAGCTTCCCCTTTCTTACAAGTCAAATGCTTCTTCTCTTTATTCCTCAAAGGGTCCTGTGACACTTGATTTTTACCTCTTACTTGGCACTTAATATATTTCCCAAAGCACAGTGCTGCTTTTCTTTTTTTTTTTTTTTTCAGTACCGGGGATTGAACGCAGGGGCGTTCTACCTCCGCACTACACCCCCGGCCCTATTTTTTTTTATACTTTATTTTGAAACCGGGTCTCACAAAGTTGCGGAGGGCCTCACCAAGTAGAGAGAGAGAGTGGGAGGGAGAGAGAGAGAGAGAGAGCTGAGGCTGGCCGCGAACTCGGATCCTCTGGGCTCCGCCTCCCAAAGTACTGTGATTACAAGCGTGCGCCACCACACCCGGCGTGCTTTTCTTATGTATATGAATTTTTCCCAAGTTCACTGCAAACAGGAGAATGTTGGGATCCCGTATACATAGTGCTAGCCACATCATTTCTCAGTAAATGTTTATATTATGGTTTGGGTCAAAATGGGATTATATTAGATTATCCGTATCAAGGAAATAATATAGAAAGATATGCCCTTTTGAAATTCTTCAAGGTTCATATATTTGTCTTGTGGATATAAGATAAAAGGCCAAGTGGATCAGAAATACCTTGGTAAAATTTGAGTTTCATGTTCTTTTAAAGTCAAACAATGTAACTAAACTTAGTCAAATTAAAAGTATCTCAAAACTCACCCAGATTAATGTCCCATTTTATAGACAAGATTATATAGTTTTATTTTGTCAATCTTCAGATAGGACTATTATGAACTGCAAGTCTAGTGACAGCCCTGAGCTCCTCTCTCAGCCCTGATCTTGCTCAGCCTCAGTCAGTGGGGCTCAGGGGACACTGAGGGCCTGGTGGCCTTCCTGGGTACCCTGCAGGTGGGGACATCCCCTCCCTTCTCCTCTTTATCCTCCATAGAGGAAACTGAGCAAGCACTCTTTCAACTCTTAGAGACGTTGACATTTTTTTTCTTCTTTGTCTAGATGAATCATTTTATGAAAAGGGGAAAGGAAACTACTTGTCACTTCTGGGATTAGTCACATAGGCATTCAAACCAAAGCACATTTCCAGCTTCAGTACTCTCCCATTGCAAGATGGAGGGGGAGAGTCAGTGAGAGTTAGTTTGCTAGTGTCCATACAAGAAAAACTCAGCAGACAAGTTATCAGGGATCGAGGGGAACTACTCATCCTCTGTGGGTCACTTTGAAGCACCCGGCGACTGTTCTGAAGGGTTAAAATCAATGGCAGGCACTCTGGGTAGGGATGGGAAAAAGGGGAGATGTGGAAGGTCAGGATTGTTACTACAACAAACAAGGCTCCGTGTTATGGTTTAGATCTGGCATGGCCCCCAAAGACTCATGTGTTGAAGAAGGTTCAGAGGTGGGGCTTTGGGGGAGTGGTTGAATCGTGAGGGCACTGGCCTGGTCAGAGGATTAATCCATTGATGGGTTCATAATTAAATGAACTATTGAGAGGTGGTAGAAACTGCAGGAGGTGGGGCCTATTGGAGGAAGTAGGTCATTGTCTCTCTCTCTCTCTCTGCTTCCCCACTGCCATGAAGTGAGCAGTTTCACTCTGCCACACCCTTCCACCATGATGCTCTGCCTCCTACAGACCCAGAAACAATGGACTGAAACCCTGAACCAAAAAACACTTCTTTCCTCCTCTAAGCTGATTTTCTTGGGTATTTTGTCTCAGCGATCAAAAGACGACTAGCACACCCAAGTCACTCGGGAGAGTCCCACACAGCCTTGAATACTCAAATACACGAGTCTCAACACCAAGAGCAAAGATTTTCACTTTTCAATTCTGGCACCGTTATTGAGGGTACTTTAAAAGGCCAAGCTTCTGTCCTATCCATTCATAGAATGAAACCTAGGATAGCACACAAGACAGCCTTGATTGCAATGTCTTTGCCCATTCTTCATTGCCCTCCTGGATTCTCAAGATGGACAGGGGCTACCATGTTCCTTTAAGAGCAAGGACACTGAAGTACAGAAGGCTGTAGGGCCTTTCCCAAGTTAAGGTGGGCAACTGGGCAGAGCTCACACCTTGGCCTTCTGACTCCCTGGTTGAGGAATCTTCTACAACACTGAGAAACTGAAGCATTGCAAAACCTTGGGTTCTTTAGAAGACTGGAGTGACTTCTACCTACTTACGGGGGTCCATTACCCCATGGGACCGGGGGCACCTGACTGGGACCCAGGTCCTATTTCTCCTCCTTCCACAAATGCAGGGAAAGCTCCTTCCTGGAGAAATGCAGCAAGAGGAAGAGCAGTGAACAAGCCAAGTCTGCTTCAGCTTACCATCCTGCACTGGAACTCCAGTGAGCTTACAGTTTTCTTCTGATTGGACTCAGTGTTTTTCTACAAGGGAACAAAATCCCCTAGCAATAGTAGCAGAAACCCTATGTGGGTGTGTGCATGTACACACACACACACACACACACACACACACACACACACACTCAGAGTCCCAGCTGAGAAGAGTTGCAGAAGGGCTCTCTCCTAGTAGACAAGGGTCACCTTTCAATGTTGCCTGGGTCTCATCTTTCTCCTGCACAGCTTCTGTAGCCACCCCAACATTCCCCAGTGTCATCTTCCCCTTAAAACTGTGGCCCACACTGGGCCAACTCCTCTTCTTCTCTCCTGAGATGGCCAGACATTTCAGCATAGGACAGGTCTGAGATGTAACCAGAGAATTAAGACCAAAAACACAGAGAGCATCACAACTCTACACTTTCCAAGGAGAAGTTTCTGAGGCAAAGAGAAAACAGACTCATCTAAAAACCCGGGAATACCTCCAGCCTCCTGCTTCCCACGGGCTTGTCTCCAGTTCTGTTGTCAATGCCCAGGTGCCTTCAGCGCTCAGTTTCTACACCTGTGAGGTGGGATCAAGAGCCCTGCCCATCTCATGGGATCTCTGTGAAAATCAAGGAAAAGATACCCAAGGGCGCTCCAGTGAGACATCTTCGATTAGGATAACAGGCAAGGTGTTTCTTTCCTTTCTTTTTTCTACTTGATCCATTGTTCTTGGACATGACTCGTCACAGGGATCAGAGAAAGCATGTGTCAGAAGCCCAGTAGAAAAGAGAGGACTTCATGATGGTTTAGGGAGAGGGGGCTTGGAAGGAGCATCTCTGTCTCCAGCACCTGTAGCCCTCCAGTGAAGGCCAACAGTGCTCTCCAGATCTCAATGCAGAAAGGGCCACACCCACTCATCAGGTTCGCCTGCTGGCAACAGGTGGCAGCTCAGCGAGTGGGGGACTGAGGTGACAGGCAGGTGGTGGCCGGAGTGAGGAGGTCTTTCAGTGACCTCCAGCTCTGCTCCTCAGTGGGCTCACCCACAGGGCCTCATCTCTTCTACACGTCTGTACCTGCAGTAGCCACCCCACCTGCCTGCCTCGGTCAACCTCAGGTGCAAGTGTGTGGGTGTCTGCAGTGGGGACTCTCCTGCTCTGAGCCCTCCTGGCACTTGGACCTAGAAGGGGACTCAGAATTATCAAGGAGCTCAAAGAACATTTGTTGGATCTTCGAATGAATGGATGTGGGTCTCGAATATCAGGGCCCAAGATTTTACTTGTTTTGAACCTGTTCTGTGCTTAGCAGATATTTGGGAAAGAGTCAATCAGGCAATGTTTTAATTAAACCATATCATTACCATTTAAAAATATCTATTGTGTAGCTGGGCGTGGTGGCACACGCTTGTAATCCCAGTACTTTGGGAGGTGGAGACCGGAGGATCTGGGTTTGCAGCCAGCCTCAGCTCTCTCTCTCTGTCTCTCTCTCTACTTAGTGAGGCCCTCCGCAACCTCGTGAGACCCAGTTTCAAAATAAAGTATAAAAAAATAGGGCCGGGGGTGTAGCACCCAGGGGGTGTAGAACGCCCCTGGGTTCAATCCCCGGTACCGCAAAAAATATATATATATCTATTGTGTACCACGTGGCTTGTAGACATTAATTGTGGAAGCAATCATGAAAGGTAGATGTTCCTATGCCCATTTCACAGAAGCACAGGATGTTAAGTAACAACCCTGGGTACCTGATTGAGGAGGCTGGAACTTCACCTCCATCTTCACTCAGAAGAATGGCTTTCTTCCATCTTGCCAGCTGCTTAGCCACCAATGCAGCTAGCAGGCTTTCTGCTTGCCTGTCCTGGCCCATCCAGCACCACTGTTCCAGTGTTTGGTATTTCTGGGGTCTCCGTGTTCCACCCTGAGCTGAGATGAAGGGCACACAGTCCCTGATGGCCCAGGAGGAGGCGGCTATAATCTCTCTTTCCTCCCACTTACCACCAATAACTTTCACCTTAAGGTTTGGAGTGGGCCACCAAGAAAGCTTACAAACCTGTCTCACCTGCAAACTGGCCTTTAAAGAAGCCCCAAGGACAGAGGCATCACCTCTAGGTGGTGTAGAAGGAGCAGCTGCCCCTCCGAGAGGGGCCTTGGGTCCTGGACATCTTAGGGTATCTGACTCAGGATCAGGGTTTTCTGCAACTGGGGGTCTGTGAGGAAGAGGAAGACCCTTCTGCCATCCTACTTTTATATATGAAAAGTCACCACAGGCAGGATTCAGTCTGGCACCTTGAGCAACAGGAAGGAGGGATGCCTGTGACCCCCGCTTCCTTTGTTCTGAGAAGCAAGATCCTGAATCATAGTGAAAGCACTGTGATTCAGATTTTATATTGAGATAAGACAGGTCACAGTAAAATAATAGTCTTAAGTTTTAACAGAAGCAACTTTTTTTGAACACATATTTTAGCTCCAACTACTTGCTAATCAATCATAGGACACAAAAAGTGGGTTTTATTGAGAGGATCCATTTAGCATCACTGATATATGCTGGGTGTTTGGTGTATATTATCACATCACGCAAGGCTGAGGCTCATAGAAGAGAAATAAGCTGCCAGACATCACTCAGATGGCAAAGGGTAGACTCCAGAGATGAGGGTTTTTGCAGCTCTCAAAGTTGAGCACACATCAGAATCACCGGAGGGCGCAGATTGCTGGGCCCCTCGTCCAGTTTCTCGTTCAGTATGTCTGGGATATTGTAGTCCTAATAAGATGCTAATGCTGCTGTCCTGAGGAGGACAGTTTGAAAACACCTGCTTTATAGTAACAGCATCAATTTCATTAAAAAATCAGCCATAAGAAAAGGGGAGAGGGAAAGACCTTAAGATAACATTCAAAGAGGGTGTCAGATTTCCCCACGCACCCGCCCCCACACGCACACACAAGCTGGCTGACACCTCTGTGCGGTTGGAGATGTCACAAGGTTTCTGCTCCATCAGATCCAATCACACCCCCCAGGGTGGCTGAGGACAGAGGCCTGAGGATTCACCAACATCCCAGAGAGAGAGAGTTGGCCGATTCCCTGGAAGCCTTTCTTTGGGTCAAGAAAGGAAAAGACCAAGAAGAAGAGAACAAACAGGCCCCACGATGCGACCTGAGCACACTTGATCTCCTCTGAAGACCTTGGTAACCACCGCCATGTGATTGTAATTTGTGGCCATTAACACAAGCTGGGCCCAGGGCAACCTCAGAAAGCTCTTTTCCTGCTGTTTGTTTGGTTTCCTAGCAACCTAAGTGTTAAGGACCAGAGGTGAAAACAAATGTTTTAGGAGGTCATCCCCTGCTGCCAGGTGTGAGAGGGGATTCTGCAGCCTGGGAAGAGTTTCAGCTGCTGCACGAGCAAGGTCTTGATCCCAGTCCATCGACTGTACACAAAACCACAGGCAAATTACTGCAGTGTCCCCGATACCATTAAAACCACACAAAAGCGCAGTTGCAAATGATGCAGAGTCACTACGAGCTACCAGCAGAAAGACCAGCTCTGTGTACAATACTCCAAAATAAGGCCACTGCTTTTCAGTTGAAGGCTTTGAGAAACAAATGGTATTTTTAGAGGTCAGTGTCATGAAATGGGTGTAATTTGTCCAACAGCAAGAAATAGACCCAAATGGCATCAAATGTTATGTCCCAAGAGAGATATATGGTTCATAAAGATGATGTTGGATGGTGTGGAGGTTTGGAGAGGAAGTGAGAGTGTGAGCTTTGGGGTCAGCCAGTTGTTAAAGTCCCAACTTTACCACTTATCAGCGGAGGGACCTACAACCAAACCACCAGCAAGTTCTTTCAGCTCTCCACCAAAAGATACCCTAAGTCTAGCCATTTCTCTTATCTCCTTGGTACCCACCACATCCAAACCACCTCTAGCCTGGATCACAGCATCCCTCCTGACCAGCATCCCTGCTGCTACATCTGCTACACAACAGCCCAATCTCTACCCAACAACCGTATTAAAACATACATAGCATAAAATTTACCATTTAGTCATTTTTAGGGTGTATTCATTCACCTGTGGATTGACATTCAGGTTGCTTCCACCTCTTGGCTATTGTGAATAATGCTGCCACGAACATGGGTGTGCAAATATCCGAGACCTTGTTTTCAATTATTTTGGACACATACCCAGAAGTGGTATTGCAGAGTTGTATGCAAAGTCTTTTGAGGAACTGCTATTCTGTCCTGCACAGCAGCTGCACCTTTTTACGCCCCCACTAACAGTACAGAAAGGCCTCTTAAAGGCATTTGGGGGTCAAAGAAGTGTGAGTGTTGGGGGGACCTATTTAATATAAAATATTTGGCAGCATCCCTGGCCTTGACCCACTAGATTTCAATATCACCTCCCTGATTGGGAAAACCCAAAATTTCTTCAGCCCTTATAAATATTTCCTGGGGTAAAGGGAAAAATCACTCCTGCTGAGGACTGCTGAATTAGATCATGGCTCTCCTCAGCTTAAACTCTTCTGAAGCCTTCCCATTGTGCAAGGGTAAAATCCAAACCCTCCATGGGCAACAAAGTCCTCCACACCCGCCCTGCCCACTTCTTGGACCTAGTCTTCCACCTTCCAGGCGTTCACTGGGCACTGGCCACAGTGACTCTCTTTTCTCCCTCAGACCCAGCAGGCTGAGTCCCACCCCCGGGCCTTTGCACATGCCGTTCCCATTCCTGGAGCACCACCCCCAGGTCTCTGCTCAGCCAGGAGCTCCTTGCCATGTGCAGCTCAACTCATATGTCACCTCCTCAGAGAGGCTTTCTTTGCCCATCTGATCCAAGCAACCACTCCAGACAAGTCAGCCACAGCATTTTGATGCTTAACACTTTGAAAAATGTCTCTATAAGTCATGGCATATTTTAGAAGACAATATTGTAGTTATTTTTTGTGGTATTAGGGATTGAACCCAGGGGCATTCTATCTCCGAGCTACACCCCCAGCCTATTTTTCATTATTTTTGAAACAGGGTCTCACTAAGTTGCGGAGGGCCTCACTAAGTAGCTGAGGCTGGCCGCGAACCCAAATCCTCCAGTCTCAGCCTCCCAAGTACTGGGATTACAAGTGTGCACCACCACACCCGGCTTGTAGTTATTTTATAGATTGCCTTTATCATCATCTACTTTGTTCTTTTTTTATCTACAGGATAAAAATGTAATTTATCACCCAAATTGGAGTCTGTTTTGTTTTGTTTTGTTTTGTTTTGCATGTGGTACTGGGGATTGAATCCAGGGGCATTCTACCTCAGAGCTACACCCCCAGCCCTATTTTATATTTTATTCGGAAACAAGATCTCACTAAGTTGCGGAGGGCCTCACTAAATTTCTGAGGCTGGCTGCGAACCTGCGATCCTCCTGTCTCAGCCTCCCAAGTACTGGGATTACAAGCGTGTGCCTCCATGCCTGGCTCAAATTGGGAAATTTTGAGTGAAAAGGCACGCTAAAACAATTAAATAACAGGTGCTAATAATCCAGGACCTACAGTAGTCCTACTAATCCATCTCCTAGACTAGGACATGAGCTACTTGAGAGTAGGCACTTGGTATATTTTATTCCCATGTGTCCCCAGCACCTCTAACAGTATTGGAAATATAGTAGGTGTTCAATAAATATGTCGAAGGAAGGTCAAAATTTGGGCCTTAATTACTTTAACTATAAAAATGGGCATGGTAACTATGACAACATAGAGACCATGGTGAGGAATAACCGATTATCACAAATGTGCCATCAGATCCTCAATAAAATGCTAATTCCCCTCTGTGATATTTTCATGGAGAAATGCAGTTTTAGAACTGAAGAGCCCTGAACCCCTGGAAGTAGAATTCCAGAACTGGAGGTGGTGGTCTAGCCCAGTCCCTGCTGAACCTAAGAATCACAGTGCCCAGGCCCACGCCAGGCCACGTGGGATGAAAGCGTGGGCAGGTGGATCACTTTTAAAGTTTCCTGGGAATTCTGATGCACAAGGAGAGATGAAACCCCGGGATCAGGCTAGATCTACTGTTTACTTTTTTTTTTTTTTGCGGTACTGGGGATTGAACCCAGGGGCATTCTACCTCTGAGCTACACCCCCAGCCCTATGTTTTATTCTTTATTTTGAAACAGGGTCTCACTAAGTTGTGGAGGGCTTCACTAAGTAGCTGAGGCTGGCCGCGAACAGGGATCCTCTGGTCTCAGCCTCCCAAGTACTGGGATTACAAGCGTGTGCCACCACGCCCAGCAAGATCTACTGATTTCATGAATGGGGACCTGCCCACTGTCACTCTCTCCACACGGCAGATACTGCACTGGGCCCCAGGTCTCCGGGCTCCTCACCAGTGGTCTGTCCACCCTATCAAACAGCCTCCCACCGGTAGGTGTAGCTTTCCAGCCTTGGAAAGATCAAGATCCTAAGGACATTCTATGAGAGGTCGTAGGCTTGCTAATGACCCCCAGTCTTCATCTGCAGCCTCAACGAGCCAAGTTCAAAGCCAGATGAAGTTCCTCACATCAGGTCTCCCTGGTCAAGCCCTTGATGCCCAGCATGGACACTCTGGTCCCCTCCATCCCCCCTGCAGATCCAGCCTCCAAATTCTCCCTCCCTGTCCACCCCCCAGTGCTGGGAAGGCTGCCCTGGAGGCTTTGTCACCCACGTTCCTCTGGCTTCTAATTCCCTTAAGCCCCAGCACATCCCCAGCAGGCAATCAGAGGGCGAGAGAGGAGAAGCGAAAAGACCCTAAACCTCATTGGATTCTGCCAGGCGATTTCAGATCTAAGCAGACGAATCCAACGCCCCCAGCTGACGACTTCACACTGTCAGTACTCAGTACATATCTTCCCTTTCTGACAAGCAAAAGTGGGTGAAACCTGTCCAGGGCCTGGAGGAGGAATTGGAGATTAGCCTATATTTATAGCAAAGTACTGACACAAAAGAATTGTTTAGTAAAACAGAACAAAAAACATAAAAATTTAACCATCAGTTTTGTTCCCTGCTCCCTTTGTTGTTTGTTCTTGTTAATTGCACCTTTCTCCTCTGGCTCAGGGCCACCTTCATATTCCTCCTCCAGTCTCTGCTTTATAAACAACATTCAGAGCTTCTTACAGTCTCTTGTGGGGCTTTCAAAGGGATTCCTGCACCAAGAGCAATGTGTTTTCCACTGTCCAGAGGGGATTTCCTGGGGACAATGAACTACGACTGACCCCAAGCAAGCTTCCTGTGTCCCCAGCTTCCAGAGCCTGACCGATGGCCTGCGTTGGCATCCTCAAGGGCAGGTCCCTCCTCTGAAGCACTTGGCGCTATCTCAGACAACCCGACTGGGATTTGCTTGCTGAACTACAGTCCACTGCAAAGCTTGAACACCAAATGCTCCTGGTTCCACATGAGTGGGAGGATTTACTGAGGTCACAGCAGGTAGTGGAGTTGGAAGCGGACAGGCTGGTCAGCTCTGGGGTCAGCTCCACTGCTGTGGGTTCCTGGACAAGTCATTGAGTCTTTGCATGCCTCAGTGTAACCATGTGTAAGATGGGAACAGTGATCATGTTCTGTGAGGAACAGTGGTGGATAGGGAACTCTGACTTGGGCTTGGGCCATGAGGGGACTATGAGGAAGGAAGAACACTTGTGAGGCTTGGCAGTAATGAATGCTGAGTTCGTGGCACATGGTGAGTAGTCAATAAATAGTAGTTATTATTCTCAGGGGTTTTGGACTATTGAATATCATAATTATAAAAATCACTAGTTGATGCTAGGAACATAGTAAATGTTCAATAAATGGCACAATATATTTGAAAGCAGCTCTACCAAGATCAATAAAGAGAACTCAAAAGTAGTACATCCTGCCCTGCATTTGAGTTGGATTATTCTAAGAGCTTTGTTGGCCTGGGACAATATCCCCCGGAGTCACCTTCTCCTCACCAAAAAGAACAACTGGGCCATTGACAGACTTAGCTTAAGAGTGATAACAATAGGGCCCATCAAGAAAATTAAATTTTCATTGCTATGGAAAATATGAAACTCCAGACATTTTAAAACCTTATTTTGAATTCCAAATTAGTTGAAAGTTACAGAGGAAATTGAGAGGTAAACTGTTATAAAACTTAACTTACAGATTGTTATAGTCTTTTTATTCTTTCTTATAGGAGATGCTGCTTCCTAGAGCACCAGGCCAGAAAGCAAGAGGCTGCAGGCTGAACTCTGGCCATATCATCACGCAGTCGTGTGGCCTTGGGGGCCTGGCTTCTCAGTTTCTCACCTGTTAAACAAGGGTTAAACAAGGGGGTTGAGCTAGGTAGTGAGTGTGTGACTTTCCATTTTCATAAAACTTTGACGTGCTAGGGGAGGAGAGGTATGCTCTTATGGATAATGAAATCCAGGCGTAAGCAAGATGGGATGGAGGTTAAGTCCCCACAAAGCCAGGGAAGGGCCCCTGCTGCCTGCTGAAAGGTCCTCACCATCAAGGATCCTGGAAATCTGGGGGAGGGGTGCTGGTGGTCTGGTGAGGTGGGGGAGGGTATGGGGTTGTGTTGGCAACCATTGGCTCTGGGGGAGAAAACAGCTGGGGCAGATGCTGAAGAGAGAGGCCAACCAGATGAGCGCACACAGGCAATAGATTTAGTGACTGGAGGTTCCCGGCCACCTTGTCAAGAATCCTTTTGGTGAGGGATGGGAATAAAAGCCTGATTGAGATGGGTTCAAGCAAGACTTGAAAGAGAAGAATTAATGATAGTTGGACAACACACCTTGGGGGAGTTTTGCTGTCATTCTAGAAAATCATTGTTTGGAACAAAAGAGATGACATATATAAACAGCACAGTGGTTGCCACCTTGTAAGTGCTGAAACCTGTTAGGTGACATTATGATGACCCGTCTCACTGCATTCCTGAGAGGCCCAGAGGCCAAACTATATCCAAATTTGCCAAGAGAAAGTGAAACAGTAAAATGGCGACTTTTCAAGGTTTCATGTCTTGTTCGTTGGTTTATCCACCCATGCCATCCAGGTCTGTCTAGGGCCTGCTGTCCACTGGATAAACAGATCTCTAGAGTGGAGGTGGGAGCCAGGTCTCCCTATTGACAGAGTCATTGTCTTTCCAGCATACTAGAAGAATGTTCTTAAAATACAACAGCCCGTTTTTGTTATTATATGTGGGAATTACAAATTGTCAAGACAATTCATTCCCTGGCTCTCCAAAGAGTTGTCAGTCTAGTTACTACATATATTTATTTGATCTTCTCCATTAAAAAATACATAAATAGCATCTTCTACCAGAGGCCAGAAGCCAGACTCCAGTCTATATTTATGAGTTTCTCTGAACTGGAAATCAATAGACCTACAGACTGAGCTACTGAGCTCTCCTCTCATGGAAAACCACCACTATTTCCATACTCTTGCTTTTGGGGTTCTAGAAACCCATCAAAGCCAGGCATGGTGGCACATGCCTGTAATCCCAGAACTTGGGAGGTTGAGACAGAAAGGTTTCAGGTTTGAGGACAGCCTCAGCAACTTAACGAGGCCCTCACAACTTAGCAAGACCCTGTTTCAAAATAAAAAATAAAAAGGGGCAAGGGTGTAGCTCAGAGGTAGAATGCCCCTGGGTCCAATCCCCAGTACCAAGAAAAAAAAAGGAAGGAAGGAAGGAAGGAAGGAAGGAAAGAAAGGAGGGAGGGAGGGAAAAGAAACTCATCGAAAGAGGGTCCCTTGATAGAGACTCCAGAGATAGAGGCTAATAATTACTGATCATTCTTGGGTTTGTTTGGAAATAAGTAAAGCCACCCTTTGAGAAGAGGGCTGAATGCTCAGTTCCTTAGCCATCTGTCACTGCCAAACAGGCAGAATGGGATCAATTGCTCAGCATTGAAAAGATTGAACATCCCCCATGTAATCCATCTCCTTGAACCTAATTACCAGTGTTCCCTTCTCAACCTCTTCAGTAATCCAATTTCTCTGACCAAGGAAATTGAATGTAAAACCAGAGGGGCACCAATTCATCCTCCCTCCCACCTCTACCACTCCGACACCATCTGCAGGCAGAGATGCCCTTCAACTGCTTCAGAGGCAGCCCTGGTCTACTGAGCCGAGAGCTGTAGAGCCGAGAGCTGTAGAGCCGAGAGCTGTAGAGCCTTCCTCGGGACCCATCTCCACCAGGGTCCCTGCTCTAGCAGAAGGGTACAGCGAGAGGCAAGGTCAGCCTGCCTGAGTACTGGCTCAGTGGAGATTCCAGCCCCCAGGCCCTGCTTTCCAGGCCTTTCTACACTAGATCACCGGCCAGTGTTTCTATGCACAGGCCCCGGAGTGGGCCAGGCTAGATCTGAATCCTGGAGCTGACGCCTGCTTTCTGTTTACCTTTAGATCCTGAAAGTCAATTAAAATGCCCCTCCGAGATCATCGTACAGATTGAAGAAGTTAATGTGTTGTGTTTACATAGTTCCAGTGTTCAATAAATCAATGTATTAACTACTCATTACCATCATTGCTTTCATACAGATGAGGACCAATATTCCTATACAACCATTTTAAGCATCTATCGCTGGTTAAATATGTCACCTCAACTTAATTCACCATACCACTAGTGGTGCATACTTTACTGCAAGACTCCTGTGGCTGGTGCTGTCTTAAGAGAGCAGCCCTCTGGGACCAGCAATTTCAGTATGGACCTCGTTCTTTTCCATTTGTTCCCCTTGGACTGATGATCCCAAGGTAAAAACCATCTGCTTTGTTATGATATTTGCAAGTTCCTCAGTCTCCTGTTCTGACTTGGATTGCTCCAGACAGGTCTGACTTAGACCCAAGGCCCTGGAATGGAGGACTGGGAGCTGTATTTCTTGGACCCTCGGATGCATCTCTGGTTAGGTTCCCGTCTGGCCGGTTGCATCCTGCCTCTGGCAGCCGTTCATGGCTCCTCTGGAGTATGAACTCCTGCTCCCCTGCAGCCCTGGTGGTCTATGTTAGGGCTGAATGGCACCCCTCCCCAGAATCATAGGTTGAAACCCTAATCCAAGTGCCTCCGAATGGGCTGTGTTTGTAGATAGGGCCTTTGATGAGGTCCTTAGGGTGAGCCCCTGTCCAATCTGCCTGGTGTCCTTATAAGAAGAGGAGATTTGGACACAGAGATACCAGGGAGGCGTGTGAAGAGAGGGAAGAGGAGGTGAGGATACAGAGAGAAGCCAAAGGCAGGGAGCTCCAGAGAGGTCCATCTCTAGAAGCCTGAGACAATGAAACTCTGCTGTTTAAACCACCTAGTCTCTGGCACCTTGTTAGGGCAGCCTGACCCAACACGTATCTTTGTTATTTTTCCCCCAACATCCAGACTCATCTATGACATCCACTCACGAGTTGAGATAAACCATCCTGACTCACTTTGGGAAATTTTGTTTCCAGCCAATCACATTGAAGGTGACACTGCAGTGGCTGGGAGGGAAGAGTCACAGCACGTGACAGCACCCTTCTTTGGGTTCTTTATTCTGCCAGAGACACCAGGGCCCCAAGGTGAGGCAAGGGCAGTCTCTGCTTATTCACATTCCAGTTTCTTCCCATTCCACACATTCATTTCCAGTCGCGTCACTGGACGGCCCCTCTCATGAATATGCACCGAACCACCCACAAAAGGAATTCAGTTTCCAGTCCCAATTCCTACATTTGGCAAATATTTCACATCTGAGGCACCATGGGGAGCTCCACAATGTAGCTGTAACCTTCACATCCAAACTGTATTATTAGCTCCCTGGATCTGCCATCCCCACCCCCGCCCCTGCCCCCGACCACATATTGCACAGAATAACCCGGGGCGGGGGGGGGGAACGAGTGCACAGGCTACAGTGCAAACAGAATAGCACACTATAGCGTGCAGGGCATCCTCTGCACAGCTGTACAGGGTGGCTCTGGCACAATGCATCTCCCTCCCAACCTCATGCTGAGCAACTAAAATGCCCTTTGTTATGAACTGACAGTGTCCCCCAAAGCTCATGTGTAAAGCAATGCAGCCAGGTTTGGAGGTGGGCTATGGCTGAAGGAGGTGGGTCACTGGGGTGTGGCCTTAGGGACTCTGTCTTCTCCTCACATTCCCCCCTCTCTCTGCTCCCACCACCATGAGCTGAGTCCAGTTTTTCCCCCTCTGCTATGCCCTGAGGACGCAGTTCCCGTCTGGGAACCAGCTGCTCATGGACTGACTTCTGAAACCGTGAGCCTTAATAAACCTTTCTTCCTCTAAGTTGTGCTTGTCAGGAATTTTGGTCACGGCAACAAAAAAGCTGACTAAAACACCCTTTAGACATGGTTGATTCACTGACCATTTCTAAGTGAAGTATTTTCCTCCAAAGAGAAACACAGTAAAAGTCAACAAGGGAAGAAAAAGCGATGAAGAATATTATATAAATATTGCAGCTCCCTGAATCACATCCTGTCCACACTGAACACTGGTAATTGCAAAGTAGATTAAAAATGATCTGATTTACACAGTCTCTGAGAAGGGAAGAGATTAGGTGCCACTTGAGGTTTTTCTGTCCCTCCTTCAGTCCATCTGTTTGACCATTACCATGTAATAACCATAATCCTTTCATTTTTCATACTTCATGATGACTTTGCTCCCCTAGGACTTCTGTTTCCATTAGAGACCACTAAGCACATCCAAACTCATTTACTGATTTAGGAGCAGTGGCTGTCTTGTTCCTTACAGCGTCCATGGCTGAGCCAGTGCAGGAGGGTCCTGCAGAGGGCTGGAATCTGTGGGGTCTCCAGAGGTTTGCCTTGGGGCTGAGGGGGGATGCTCCACTTCTTGGGGACTGATCAAGAAGTCATGAGGTTGGCTCATTGGTTTGAGATGAGAAGTACAACTGTCAACCAAGCCCAGGTACCCACCTGGACATATCAAAATTACAATCTGAAGCTTTCTTGATGAGGGGGGATGCCGAGTTGGGGAGTTTGTAGGGTGATTCATAATAGTGGGAATGTGCCAAGCCAAGAACAGGAATGGTGACGCTCACAGGGCAGAGACGATGCTCTCCAAGGGCTGGTGTTTGAAAGGCTCAGCCTGCTTCCTGCTCTGTTCTGCAAGGGCTTTCCTTTCTCTATTCTCCAGCCTGACTCTCACCTTTAATTCACTCAGTCTTTTACCAAACCACAAACTACAATTTTTGTAGTAAGTAGGTTCCTGCTAAGAATCCAAAGATTCCTGCTTGTCCCCTTGGGGTTATATCTAGGCCACCTGGAGAACAGTTTCTAGTGGCCTAAACCCTTTGGCTTCTTGTCTACAGATAATTGCTTGGATGGCTCCCACCCTCCATGTGTGGACTCATCCTGATTTAACTCCCCAGAGAAACTTTTCATCTGGGTCCCAGGGAAATATGAAGCTTGCTGCCCCCTTTCAGTCTCTTTTTCCTCATTTTATTTTTATTTATTTTTGCAGTATTGAGGATTGAACTCAGGGCCTCATGCATGCTAGGCAAGCGCTCTACCACTAAGTTACATCCCCAGCCCTCTTTCCTGGTTTTAAAGAGCTGTTGAGAGACAGCATGAGATGATGCCTGAAGCATCCCCACTCATCAGCTCTGCATATCTAATCACACCGTCATAGGCAGAAGGGGGCAGATGTGGATGTCCCAAACGCTAACCTGATCTCACCTCCTAATTGGGATTCAAAGAGTGTGATAGTTAATCTAATTTGTCGACTTGACCGGATCATGACACACCCAAGATCATGTGACTTTGGGTGTGTAACAGCAGATTAAACAGAAAGTCCTGCCCTAAATGTAGGCAGCAGGGTTCTGATAGGTGCAGGACTTAGATAAAAGAAAGAGAAAGCCACATAGAGGGATGCGCGACTCTTTCCAAAGAAAATGCATCTGCTCTTGTCTGAGATCGCCGGCCTCCAACTTCGCCATTTCTCTGGAGAGCTTCTTGATCTTCTGCTCTCGTCTGAGATCGTCGGCCTCCAGCCCTTCGAACTGAAACTTCACCATCATTTCTCCGAAGAGCTCTTAGACCGCTCGACCAGCTACTGGTTCCTCTGACTCTCTACGTGCAGTCGGAACTCGGGACTACATTGTAAGCTGATCTGATAAATCCCTTTTTCCATATACTCATTCTGTGAATTCTGTTAGTCTCGTGAACCCTGACCAATACAAAGAGTGACATCATCCACATGTGAGGGAAATCTCCAGGAAGCCTGAGAATGTCAGGCATGGACCTAGATCCTCGGAGACAGCAATGCTGGCATCCTGCTGGACTCACTAGTGTCACTTTGATGGGGACAGTGATTTACTCCCCCAGCTGATATCAAAGCTCCAACTAGAGTGCTCTCCAAGGACACCTCCAACTCAGAGCTGCAGCGTGGTGGAGGACCCAACAAAAGTTCAGCTTGGATATGAAGTATGTTCCAAGACGGTGAACCTGGATGGATACCTGGGCCTTCCGGCCTTGAGAGCAATGCTAACACCTTATGTTCACTACCATGAGATGGAAGAGAGAATGTAAATGGGAAAAGAATAGTTGGCATTTATTTTTCAGAGAGAAAGGAGAATTAAAAAGCACCGCTTCTTCTCAGGGGATATTCTGCCCATATGCATACAGGACCCAGCGGGGAGGGCGCCAGCATCCTCAGAACTGCAAATCACGCACCATGGATGGGGCAGCTGGAGGGACAATGGTTGACACCCATGGTGCTGCATATTCATCTGCAGCCCACAAACTTGAAAGTGTCAGCAAAGGAAAGGGGAGGCCCTCAGTTTTAGGGATAAAGATGGAGAGCTGGAATCCAAGGCTCCTCCAAGGACTTTTCCAAACTTCTCTCAGCAAAAAACAGTCATTAGTGGAGCATCTGTGACATACTGGGCACTAGGCTAGTCACTGGGTATGTGTAAGCCCATCTTATGATCCCCATTTTCCAGAGAAGACCGAGGCTAGCAGGACTTAACTAACTGGCTCAAGATCACGCAGCTAACTCAGTGGCTGAGCAAGGATTTGGACCCACATAGTCTAACCCTTTCTCCTCGGCCACATCATCAGCACCCGAGGAAGGAAGGGAGTCTGTGAAGCACAGATTGTATAAGATTTATTAAATTTTATAACCTTCCTGTGCATGTTATTTTAGTCTCTCTGCTGTCTGTGTCCACACTGTGATTAGTGGAGAATAAAATATCTTCAAACAAGAGGAGTCCATCTGCTTGTCTTTAGAGGTAGCAAGAAGAAAAAGCACCTGATCCATGGGACCAGGTGGGAAAAATTCAAGAGGCAAAATTCTAGAGCTTTCAGAGAGACCGGGAGAGCCCCGCATCAGGCTGGGAGGAACTGCCTCCCACCATATACCAAAGACAGCGAGAAAGAAATCTGTATAGAGAACAAACAGGGTCAAAGGCAGGCTGATAATTGAGGAGCCCTGACCGTTTCATGTAAATTAGCATGACGTATGCAAAAAGCCAGTGTTCTTTATTAAAAAATGTGATATTCTTTAGATGACAACATCGCTTTTCAATAAGCTCCAGGGTTGTTTTTATCCTGGTCACACCTACACAAGGCGGGGCCATGGGAGGCCATACTTAGGTTACCCCTCATTCTTTGGATGCTCATCTCTTTCCACTCGGTCTCACTTAAGTTGATATGACCTCAGAGGGTTTGGGGAGGCAGATTTGGCTCTAATAATGTATCTATCTGTGGGGTATTTTATTCTAATCACCCAACCCCCAGGTTAATCTTTGGTGCAACTGGTGTGTGGAGGACCCGATACTATCAATGGATCTCCAATACTGCTTTAATGGCCTCCCTCCCTGTAGCCACTAACTGGGCCCATTCATCAGGAGCAGTCAGCACCTGGACTCCAGGAAGGCACATCTGTCAAGACACAGAGGGGCGTGAGGGCTGTCTAATGGATGGCTACAGTCCCCTCAGGCTGGCTGAGCAGGATCCAGCCCCATCCACCAAATCCTGGCTGGCTGTAATTTCTCTCCCTCCTTGAAACTACATTCTCAACAGTACTAGCCATAGTGTGGCCTGCTCAGTGAATCTCATGATTCCTTATTTTTCTTCGAGCACATGGACTCAGATAATAGAGAAAGAACCCCAAAGTCAAAGGGCAGTGACCAGGCCAAAGGAGTGGACCCTGGGATTGGGACTGGTTCCATGGGACGCTTCTCGCCACCACCCAACGAGCTCACCTTCACTGGTGCAGCCCCCATAGGGGTGTGGGCACTATTGAAAGCAGGAATGGGATCTAGGGGAGCGAGTTTGGAAAAGCCACTAAGCTAAGCTGCCAAGACTCTTTTTAAAATCTCATTCTGGCCTGGTGTGGTGGTGCACACTTGTAGTCCCAGTACTTGGGAGGCAGAGACTGGAGGATCCGGGTTTGTGGCCAGCCTCAGCTACTTAGTGAGGCCCTCCGCAACTTCGTGAGACCCGGTTTCAAAATGAAGTATAAAAAACAGGGCCAGGGGTGTAGCTCGGAGGTAAAACGCCCCCGGGTACAATCCCTGGTACCGCAAAAAAATAAAAATAAATAAATAAAACCTCATTCCAACTTCCATTTCTGTCTGAGCTTCCACTGTCCTCCCACCTCCCTCTGGGCTCGGAGCTGGAGACTGACCTCTCCGGCTACAGTTACAGGGAGAGGGAACTTGTGGGATGAAAGAGAATAGGCTTTGGGGTCTGACAGGGGTGGTTCTGAATCCCATTTACACATTAGGGGCTATAATTTGCTTTGAAGGGTTTCTGCCATGATTAAAAGAGATAATATGTGTAAAAGTGCAGTGCATACAGTAGGTGCTCAATGTAGAAAAGTGGTTTGATTCATATAATTGTGAATCCTGAATACACGTGTGCTTGTTCCTACCTGGCTGTCACAGTTGCTTCTGACCTGGAAGAATAGCCATCTCTGCTGGTGACATCTTATCCAGCCTTTCTGTCCTGCTCTAACTGATACCTCCTCCAGGAAGCAGCTCCTGATTTCCAAGCCAAATAAGATATCACATATGGAAATATAAACATGTTGTTTCCCTATTCAGAACTACTCAGTGATTCTCCATTGCCTGGAGAACAAAGTCTAATGTCCCTGGGAGAACAAAAGGCTCTTCACTATTTAACCTTTGCCTCCAGTCCTTCCCCTAAGCCCACTCTCATGTTACATTCCAACCAAATGCACCCACTGTGGTTTCTTGAACATGCCCAGCTCCCTTACATTTCCCTGGTGCCGGAGGCTGCACTACCAAAATTAAGTGGCTGAATCAACTTGCACTGGGTTTCTGGGACATGAGACATGCAAAATGGAGGATGAGATGTACCAACCCATCAACAGGAAGAGACATCCCTTCTGTGGGTAGAGTGGGAACCAAGGGGTCTGCCATTGCTCTGGCCCAGCTAAGGGTGTGGCCCTGGCACAGAATCAGACCTGGTCCAACCCTGACTTGTCACTTGCCAGCAGTGTGGCCTGCCCATGTCTCTAAACCACTGTTTCTTCAACTAGGGGAGGGAAATGGTAACAACACTCCAAAGTGTTATGGGGAGAGGTGTTTGGTATATAGCAGGTGTGCAATAAATACCTACTACTATTATTAGAATTTCTAGAAGTAGCAAGCAATGGTTCCTCTGAAATAGCACTGGACAACACCAAGATTTGGGCTGGGTTTTATGCACCCTCTGCAGAGATTGATCCAAGCACTTTGGATACACCTCTAGTTCAACACTAAAAGGTCACAGTTATGTCTTCCAATCTCATCCTAAACCTCTTAGCCTTGTCAGTGGAAATTAGAGTCTGGTAAGACACTTCTTTGGTGGGTAGCATTTCTGCACTTAGGGAACATGTTCAAGCATTCAGTCTCTGCAGCCTTGACTCTTCAGGGCGTATTATGTGATATATGTATTGTGGTATGGAAAGTTCAAAGAATCTAGAGGAAGAGGACTTGGACTCTAACCCTGGTCCTATTGGTCACCAGCTGCAAGATGTTGGCTAAGTCACTCAGCCTCTCTGATCCTCAGATTCCTCCTCTGTAACAGGGGGCATCTACCTCACAAATAAAATAATGAAACGGAAACAGTTTTGTAAACTCTGAAGTATGACTCAGGTCTAAGGTTTCAGAATTTGCTTCCATTTCCTCATGGCCAATTTTACTACAAGGTTAAAAATCTCTTATCTACAATTCCAAAATGCAAAAACATCTGAACAGTAATATATCTGTAACTTGTTTTGCTGCAAAACTGACCTGAATTAATGTTAATCTATTTAAAGACTTTATCCCACTTGTGAATATTCATGTTTTACTGCAGAAATAATGTTTTACTTGAGTGCCAAATAATAATGACTTGAGCTGTCTAGCCACCCCCAGAGGCATCAAGAGGGGCATAGGATGTTCTGAATTCTCAAACACATCTGGTCCCATGAGTTTTGCTTCAGATATTATGGACCTGTGTTCCAGGAGTATATCCTAAGCTGTTGGATATTTGGTTCCACTAGTATGATTTTATCATATCCTTAGACCACAGGTATTATTTTCCCTATACATTTTTATTTTTTTTTATTTTTATTTTATCTTTATTTTTATCTTTATTTTTATTTATTTTTAACTTTATGACATACTTTTTTTAAATATACATTTATTGGTGCATTGTAGTCTCACCTCCTAATGTAGATAAGAGTGATTGCCTTGTACATTTTTAATTGAGGCAATTTTCTTTTTTTTTTTT
>PVJS01008995.1:0-51546 GCA_004027185.1 Glis glis
AGGGGCATTCTACCTCTGAGCTACATCCCCAGCCCTATTTTTAATTCTTTATTTTGAAACAGGGTCACACAAGGTGGGAGGGCCTCACTAAGTAGCTGAGGCTGGCTGCAAACCTGCGATCCTCCTGTCTCAGCCTCCCAAGTACTGGGACTACAAGTGTGCACCACCACGCCCGGCCTCTTCTTTCTTTTAAAGCCCACATTTCATACTTAGAACTAAAATACAGTGCATGTACAGGTTTTTGTTAAAGTGTGCTTTTGTTGACTATAAATATGCATAAAATATAAATATGTAGTTTTACCCAAATGAAATTGTTTGAATGTCTATTTTCATTACATGGTATTCACCCTATTGTAATTTTTAAAACTTCACTAAATTATATAACATATATCTCTCAGGTTGGAGATGGTTTGCCTCTTAATTTACAAATATCTGCTCCAATTTGTGTTAATAAATGAAACTCCTAAAGGATTGCTATATTTCGAGGTGCAAAATTAAAACTCAGAAAGGGGAGTAATTCTTTAAACGTGACTTTGAAAACAACAACTGCACCTGATTTATGAAAAATAAGGCAATCGAATCCCTTATTAAAACGTACTTTCTAATTGAGAAAACTGAATATAATAGGTGTTTAAATCATGCCTCACATGGATTGTTGCTGTCGAATCAACCAGAGAGTAAGTAGAGTCCAATTGGGATCTAGAAGGATGCTCCATGTGCCCCTGTGGTCCCAGGGGAACAGATGGCTGTGCCCAGCTGTGTGCCCAGTGGACAGCTCTCTATGATGGAAGCCCGGTCCCTCCCCGTCTCCAGACACCCTTTGTGGTAACTTCTGCCTTCAAATGAAATGTCCACAGCAGGTGCAAACTGCTGGCAGTGACACAGCCTTTCACTAAAACCTTATTTATGAAGAGGCCCGCTGACGCTTGGCAGAGCACAGGTCATTTCTGTGTTTGGGCCAAAACTGTTCCCACAGCCGGGTCCTCCAACCTGTGACCAAAAGAGCCCGCGGGGCAGGGAGACAGGTGCCTGAGGGTTCTCACGAGGGATATAATGTAGAGCCAAGAATAAACTTCCCAGCTCTGAGGAGCCTGGGACACCTGGACATCACTTTAATACTCCCCTCCCTAACCCTCTACTTTCTTGGTCGGGCCCTTCCAGTCACCCCAAGGCTCGAGCTCTGCCCTCTACCCCCAATCCCAGAGTCTAACCCATCTGTCTTGATGAATGAATCAGGTGCCGGAATGAGAACACAGACTGTTCTGGGCTGGGGTCTTGGCTCCTGTTTTAGGCAAGTTGCCTGGCCTTTCCGGCCCTCCAGGTCCTCATCTGAGCAGGGTCGTGGTCAAGATTCTAGACCATGCAAGTGAAGGCACTAACACAGAGCCTGGCTGCACCATCAGCATGGCTAACTGCCACGTTCACACGCGTATTAACGTGCTCCTCTTTGTCAACCCCTCTGCAGGGCTAAAAGGAGCAATCACACGGACTGAAATCCAGAATCCACCACCATCACATCTGCCCATCTCGGGGCAGGGATGAGGTCTCCGGTATTCTGACCCCAGTCCTACTCGAATGGCCCTTGTTTTTTCTAGCATCTCCGCCGCCTCCAATGCCACCTGTCAGCATCTCTCATCTCAGGTAGCAGCTCAGCTAAGGCGCTTCATCAGGAGCGATGCACCTGCTCAGATGTTAACACGGCTCCTCCCGCAGTCACCTGGCGTCTGATAGAGCTGGGAACCTGAATCCCAGACACCTTGTAGCAGCCAAGAAAGAGAGGCTGCCAACCTATGGCTCCACGGGTCCAGCCAACCGTGAGAGCGCGTCTCTAAATTACCCCCTGTTCACTTGACTGGGGAAGTAGCATTTGTTTTTATTTTCTAGGACAGACAGTCAATCACTCACGTGTGACAGAAATAAAGATAAATACCACCCGTTGAACTTTAAATCAAAATGCTAATCTCAGGCTGACTTCTCTGTCAAGGTCTGACACTGAAATAATTCAGCAGGCTTTGATTATGCCCCCAAATTAATGCACTGGTGGAGATTATGTCTATTAATCACGGATTGTGATAGCAGAGTTGGGCACGCTCCTCCACTGGGTGACATCTAATGCTGTTCTCATACCAGGAGACCTTCGCCTGGGTGTCCCCAACTCACAGATGACAAGCCAGTCTCCGACTAGGAGCATCTGAAAATGCCCACCTGTGTTGAAAAGGCTCTCAAGGCCATTCCTAAAAGGAAGCAGGAAGGTGGCATGCTCTGGGCATAAACAAAGCAAAACACTGTCCAGTCTTTACTAAGGACCAAGTAAAGGGGAACTTGGGTTGCCCAAAATGAGGCCATCAGTGGACCCCAGGGATGACATCCCAGCTTCTGTGTCACACCACACACAGGCCTCCCGAAACAACAACAGAATTCCAAAAGACCCAAGACCCTCCGGGAGCCCGGGGGTTATTTCCCATTTTTTTATGGTACTGGGGGTTGAACCCAGGGGCATTCCACCTCTGATCTATACCCCCAGCCTTTTTTTTTTTCATTTTGAAATAGGGTCTCACTAAGTTGCTGAGGGTCTCGCTAAGTTGTCGAGACTGGCCTTGGACCTGCGATCCTCCTGTCTCCACCACCCAAGAACTGGGATTACAGGCATGTGCCGCCATGCCCGGCTAGCCAGAGGTTTATTTTGTGTGGCTGAAAAAAAAGTCTGAGCTCTGGAGATTGAAAAATCAAATATGTACTTCATCGCCAGAGGTGGACCCCAGTTCTCCCCTCAGTCCACCCTCTTATGCAACCGAAGATTGATCTATCACTTACAATTTATCAGGATCTATTCTAGGCATTTGGGATCATTCTGAACAAAACAAAAGATCAAGACTCCCGTCATCATGGGGTGCGCACGCTAGGGAGCCTAGCAACCTCTCTAGTCCAGGCCTGCTCGTTCCCTGCCTGGGATGACCCAGCAGCTCTCTAGTTGGTCTTCTTCCCCACCCCCACCCCGTCTTAGTGGCTGCTGTGGTTTGGATGTGGCTTGCCTTTATGAAAATTCATACTGAAATTTAATTCCCAGTGTAACAGTGCTGAAAGGTGGTGAGAACGTTAGGAGGTAATTAGGTCATGGGGCTCCACCCTCGTGAAGGGATTAGGTTGTTCCCACCCACGAGAGCAGGTCAATTATCCCAAGAGTGGGTTCTTATAAAGACAGACCTCTCCTTTGCCCCCCATCTCTATGTACCCACTGCCCTTCTGCCACGAGGCCCTCACCCAGATGCCGAGCAGGTACCAGTACTGTGCTGTTGATCCTCCAGAACCCTGAGATCAACAAACCTCTTTTCTTTATCAATTTTCCAACTTCAGGTATATTGATAAACTAACAGGAAACAGACTGAGACAACAGTCTCCTGCCCATCACCCACAAAAGGGCCAAAGCAGCCTTCTTAAGTGTAAGTTTGACCAAAACCCTTCAGTGGACCCCTGCCCCTGGCTGAGAGCGCATATTCTTAGCCTGCTCTGGAGGGCCTCCATAGCCACCTCTGCTTAGCTCTTCGGGCTTGACTGGCCCCACACCCTAAACAGTACATGATGCCTTGGAAAGCTGGGGCAGAGACTGGAGGACCTCAGCACAGAATAGAGCTGGTCAACCCTTGGCCATCTGCTCTTCCTCCCTCCTCATTACCTGGACAATCCCGCCTCATCCTTCAAGGCTCAGCCTCTCAGGTACAGTTTCCAGAGGCCTTGGCCGGGCCCCTTAGCTGGACCCCTATATAGTGAGTGGCCACTGCCTGTCCTTTGCTCTCTGCCCATCTCTTCCATGAGACTGAACTCCATACAGCCTGAAAGTGCCTTCCTTGTGTATTTCGTAGTCCCAGCACAGCTCTGGAACATATTAGGTGTTCAATGAAAGTTTACTATCCTGAACCAATCATGCCGTAAAACCTAACCACCCTTTAGTACAATGTTTCCATGGAAAAATCGTGTTCCAAGTTCTGCAGGGCCTGTTGGGGACACGGCTCACCCGCTCACAGTCACAATGAGAAGCATACCAGTTCATGGAGCACATCCCCTTTTGGGTAGTCTTCCCCATCAACCAGAGGGCCTGAGGGCTCGCAGGTCAGGATGGGGGCACTGGCACTTCAAAGCTGGAAAGTCTAGGTAAGTTTGGCTCTGTGGGACAACAGATAGCTTCTGTCTTGTAGACTCATGACTTCCAGGACATCATCCCTGACATTGAGCCACAGGGCTGAGGATCAAGTCACGCTGGGCATGCAGTGCAGAAACTTGGCTTCCTACCCACAATATTCCAACCTCCTCTTCTCTGTATGAAAAAGAATTCATTTATAAAGGACCATAATAAAAAACAACATTACTGGCCATTGCTAAGAAATAACCAATACCATACTTCCTCAAAGTGAGAATTACATGAACCATGGTAGGGATTGAACCCAGGGATGTTCCACCTCTGAGCTACACCCCCAGCCCTTTTTATTTTTAAATAATAGGGTCTCATTAAGTTGCTAAGGGTCTCACTGTGTTGCTGAGGCTGACCACAAACCTACAATCCCCGTGTCTCAGCCTCCCAAGTACTGGGATTACAGTTGTGTGCATCATGCCTGGCTCACAAATTTCACTTTTTAAGAAACCAAGAGTAGGTTTCAGACTCAGGCTCAAAAGTTGGAGTTCCGTTAACATCCATTTCATTGTCTTTAAATTTATAGTCACTTTGGATGTGATAAGTGAGACCAGTTTTTCCATTGGCAGTGATGAAATCAAATTTCCTTTTTAAAATACCTTCACTCAAGGTTTTAAGTGCATCAATTTAAGGAAAAATATCTGGTGTACAGTGACACAGTCAGTATGTGGATAAATGGGAAATCATTGCAGTGAGGAAGGATGGCTAAAGCTGGCATACAGAAGAGGGTCCCAGATAAGCAGTTCTCGGGGGACCCAATGCCTGAGACACTCTCTTGAAGATCTGGAAGTTGAGCTGTCTCATGGCCTGTGCCAGACTTCCCATCAATTCTGCTGCCATCGCGTCACTCCAGCCTGGCTTTGGTCTGTTCTGGGAGGGCTTTGGTTCCTCTCACAGTTGTCCGTGTTGACCTCGGATGAAGGCAATCTGCAGCCTGCCCAGCTCTGCTTTGCACGTTATTATTAGGTCATAAGAGTTAACAAAACAACAAACAACAGGGCATCCAGTTAAATTTGAATTCCTGACAGACAATGAATAATACTTTGGGTATAAGTATGTCCCAAATACCACATGTAGTATGTCAATGCCTGTCCCATGCCATATTTTGGACATACTTACACTAAAAAGTATTTATTAACTGGAATTCAAATTTATATATTTATTTATTTATTTATTTATTTCTGTCCTGGGGATTGAACCCAGGGGCATTTTGTCTCTTAGCTACACCCCTAGCCTTACTTTTTTTTATAATTTTGAGACAGGGTCTTGTTAAGTTGCTGAGGGTCTCACTAAGTTGCTGAGGCTGACCTCAAACCTGTGTTCCTCCTGTCTCAGCCTCCCAAGTACTGGGATTACAGGTGTGCACTACCATGCTCGGCTGGAATTCAAATTTAAGTTAGGCATCCTGTGTTTTTATCCAGTAACCCTACCCCGCCATGACCTGGAGAAGCACTGCTCTCTCAAGATGTTGGCATATCTGGATCATTTCTAAAAGCACCAGTTGATATTTTTCTTTTTCAGGGTAATAGCCCCAAATTCTCTCAAGCTTATCAGAGAAGCATTCAAACAAGTAAGTTCTCTCTCAACAGAGTTGAACCAAGGAAGAATAGAGAATCTTGTCTTTGTCAAATCAGAGAATCTCAGAAGCATGTATTGTTTTTGCAATCAGGAATTGGGGGGGAAGACAATAAATGTTATAAAATTGGGGGTGTGGGGAGGACTGAGCCAAGCCCTAGTGTCCTAACAGAAGAGAAAGTTAATGTCTTCCATTTGTGCAGAGGCAATGTTCAGGTCTCTAAGTGAAGGGACGGAGAGTATCTATGTTTATAGCTGCACAATTCACAATTGCCAAACTTTGGAACCAGCCAAGGTGTCCATCGACAGATGAATGGATCACAAAACTATGGGATATGTACACAATGGAATTTTACACAGCCACAAAGAAGAACAAAATCACATCATTTGCAGGGAAATGGAGAGAACTAGAGAACATTATGTTAAGTGATATTAGTAAGTCACTAAGAGTAAAAAATCGGATGTCCTCCCTAATCTGTGGGAGCTAGATAAAATGGGACTTAGAAGGGACTTAGAAGGGAAGAAGAAGAAATCTTTAGATGGACAAAGAAAGTGACCTAACTGAGGGAGTTGGGCGGGGAGTGGAGGGAAACACACTATAGCATATGATGTACATACACAAACCTATAAGACTCAATCACTATCCGGAGCATGAAAGGGAGGGAAGGGGGAGGGAATAGGGTGGGATTGGAGGGAGGGCTAAATGTGCAATGTGTGCATGTATGATGTTCATACCCTGAGATATATAAAAATGTATAATTACAATGCACCAATAAATGAACATTAAAAAAATAAAGAAAAAATTTTTTAAAAATGTAGGGGAAAGTGTTTGAGGAGGTAGAGGCAGCTGACAGCGACTGATGTGGAGATGTTTCCAGGGAAGGAAGAGGCACCGGGACAGAGGGGTGGGACAGGTGGGAGCAACCTTCTGTCGCCTATTTTGAATCAGACAGGGGAGAAAGGACTTGGGAAAGTTGGTGAACTTGGGAGAGGGAAACTGGAGAAAGTGAGGATGGGGGAGGGAGGGAGGGCATCAGAGGATCTGCCCAGATATGGGATCAGGCAGTTGCTCTAGAGTGACCGGATCATGGTTCTGTGGATCAGGGTTCACCTCCACAGGTCGCAGGTCCCCTGATTAGAACCTGGAGCTCCGCGAGCCCTCTCCTGGTCTCCAGCTGCCCCACCCGGCTCCTGGAAAGATTGAGAGGCCCCCTGCAACTGTTCTCAGGACTTTGGGGAACCCAAACAGGACAGCAGACCCAAAGCCCGCCAAAGATCTTAGGGTCTATCTCCTCGCTAGGGACTCCTTTGGAATTCTGTTTTAGAAGGATTTAAGGGCAGATGACAGAAACTACACATAGTGGGATGGTAGTTTCCCTGAGAGTAGAGAATTATTGTCCATTTCAAGAATGGAGGGAGAGCTGATGGGGTTTCGGAGGAGTTGAAAATCCTTTCCTCCAAGGTCCTGGCTGAGTTCCCCACCTGGCGGTCTCATCCTCGCTCATCAAGGGCTTCTAGCCTTTCTTCACCTGAATGGTAGCTCTCTTCCCAACCAGGACCTTATCCTGAGTGGGGAAAGGGAGACCCCCAGGAACAGCTCAGTGTCTCCCAGACTCCGTGGGCAAAAAGGGCACTCCAGAGACCTGTGGCCTTACAAACTCCCTCTCAGGGGGTAGGGCTGTATCTGGGGCCTGATGCCAGGCAGGGGTCAGGCCAGGAAGGGGCCCTTAAGCATGATCTTCCTGCAAGGGACTCCCAGACCTGTTCACTCTAGACAGGGCAAGATCCTGAAAGTCCCTGCAAAACTGCCCCTCTGTCCTGAGAACAGTGTACATTTATGTTGATGAAAATTAAATTTCTAATTAGAGATATTTTAAAAGAGCTAGGCATGGTGGTGCACACCTGTAATCCCAGTACGTGGGAGGTAGAGACAGGAGGATCGCAGGTTTGAGGCCAGCCTCAGCAATTTAGCAAGGCCCTTCCTTGGCAACTTAGACCGGTTTCAAAATTTTTTAAAAATTAAAAATAGGGTTGGGGGTGTAGCTCAGAGGTAGAATGCCCCTGGGTTCAATCCCCAGTAACACACACACACACACACACACACACACACACACACACACACACATTGAAATATTTTTAAAGATAAAAGGGAGCCAAAGAAATAGCATTTTCTTTTACAATAAAAGCAATAGTAAGAAAAATAGCAAAATGTGAAGTTCTGTAGGTTAAATATAGCACTGTAATAGTATTGTTCTGTGTTCTGGAGGCAGAAGTCCAAAATCATGGTGTGGACAGGCATGATTCCTCCCGAGGGCCGTGAGGGAGAATCTGTTCTGTCTCTCTCCTTCCTTCTGATTGCTTTCTGGCAATCTCTGGTGTTTCTTGGCTTACCAATGCATGACCCAGATCTCTGCCTTCATGCTCACGTGTTGTTTTTCTGAAGTGAGTACTGGTGTCCATATCTCCCCTTTGTATAAGGACCCCAGTTAGCTTGGATGGGAAAGTCACTTTATCCTGGTACGACCTCATCCTAACTTAGCTAATTATAGTTGCAAAGACCCTGTGTCCAAATAAGCTCACATGCGGAGGTCCTGGGCTTTAGGACTTCGACGTATCTTTCTTAGGAGACACAATTCGACACATAACAATCGACTATAGGTCTAAAATTATTTCAAAATTAAAAGTTTTCTTTACAAAAAAAAAGATAAACAGAAGCTGGGTGTGGTGGTGCACATCTGTAATCCCAGTACTTGGGAAGCTGAGACGGGAAGATCGTAGGTTCAAGGCCAGCCTCGGCAACTTAGACCCCATTTCAAAATAAAAAATAAAAGGGGCTGGGGGGTGTACAGCTCAGAAGTAGAATCCTCCTGGGTTCAATCCCCAATATGAAAACAAACAAACAAAAAAGATAAAGGAGCTCTAAAAAGGATTTAAAGGAGGATGTGCAGATGAAGAAAACACTGTTGGAGGGGTCCCTCTTGGAGTCATGAGATCCTTAAAGTTCACCAGCTAGGCAGCTTTAGAGAGGGATCTGAGGTGACCTTGCCCAAGTGCCCATGCCCCCAGGACAAAGACAGTCCCCATCGAACTGCCCCCACTCACGAGGTCCCCCCTTGGAAGGCAGATGCTCATGATTCGGGCTGAGAATATGAATTTTTTTTTCCCTCCAAAAGAAGCTTGTAGCAGGCCGTACTCACCCAGCATCTCAATAGATGCTCGCAGTGGTTAATTAGAAGAATGTTGCTAAACAAAGACAGCTAAATAATTGTGTGTTTCACAGAATTTTATTCCTTAACTAGTATCTCTTAAAAATAGCGTGCTCCATATGAGAGCTTTCCTTTTATTCAAATCATGTCTGAGCAACAGTGCATTTCTACAGCAATGCTTCATGGACTCAGAAGGGGAAGGAGCTGCAGGAGTTAGAAGGTGCTCCCCAGACAGGCTGAATGGAGCGCCCCAACCCTGCTGGCCTCATGATGCAGCTCATGTCTCAGCCGCTCGGACTTCTCCTTCATCCCTCCAGGGGAGGGGGGGACCCTGCACATATAGAAAATACAGAGTGGCATCTTCATAGCTAGAAACCTCCCACAATCGAGAAGCATCACCAATCCAAGCCAGGTGTCTGTGCCCTGGTTCAGTGCCCACCCACGTCCAGATATGTGCTGTCCAGTCTCCAGGAAGCACCATCATATCCTTCCCACCGTTCACCCCGTCCCTCAGCCTCCTTCTGGCCAGAGATGACCTGCAAATCGCCAAACATCCCTCACAGGAACCTTCTCCACATTTGCCCAGCCTGGCCCTTCTAGACAACCACAGAGAGTATAAAGAGCACTAGACAGAGCACCAGGTAGAATCTCCCCTTCTAGCTGTGTCCCTAATCCACGCAGGACCCTGGGGAAATAATTCCACCTCTCAGGTTCTCTGATTCCTGATCTGTCAAGTGGCTCGATTGAGTCAGATGCTGGGAATTAACACATATTTTCAAGCGTGGTGGCCCAACTAAGGACTAGGCTCCAGGGAGGTTCTAGCCAATCGGTGACAGAGCCCGGGGACGACCTCCCAGCCTAAAATGCTCCATTTCTTTTAATCCCACTTAGGGGACTGGGAAGACCACGCCGGGCTTGCCAGCACGGTGTTGTATGTGGAGTCACATTTATCATGGTCTATCCAGACCCTGTGATCGTTCATGTCCCACTCATACACAGTTGGTTTTACCTCCTTTGCTGCACTGGTTCTTACTGACCCTTCACCAAAAGCCCCAGATGCCGCCAAAATGTAGATTTTGCACATTTATTCCAACTTGAACATAAGCTCTTTTCCTGGAGGCTGTCCAACGTGCCAAGAAGATGTCTTTCCTCAACGGGGAACCACATACGGGAGAGAAGGAATCCATGCCACAGGATCTCGAGGGAGGGAGGACCCCGCTGTGGGTCCGGTGGTCAGGAAGCCTTCCTTAGTCCAGAGAGCTTTGAAATAGGCCAAAAGGGTCCCGGAGGACTCAGATGGGAAGGGTGAATAACAAGGTTAGAGGGAAAGCACAGAGGCAGGGCGCTGGGGCGGGGGCCGCCCATCTGAGCAGCTGCCCAGGGAAAGGAAGAGGCTGCCGGGCTGAATGACAATGGCGGGCTTTGCAGACGGCTATTTGGGGCCAGGCAGCACCCTCTTATCCTACTTTTCATAACTGTCCCTGTGCTCTTTGTTTGCTATTTGACCCCTCCTCATTCTCAGCCTCTGTCTTTAGGGTCCCCCACTTACCTCAGTTCCCCAGAAGATGGAGTAATCTAGGCCAATCAGTGAATTCCAGCCCCTAAGGCTGGTGATCAGTTCAAAGATGAACATGTGACCCGGGTTAGGGACCAATTAGAATGACCCCCGGGACTTGTGCCAAAACTACCAAGAAGTGACTTTTCCCCTATTCCGTGTGTGTGTGTGTGTGTGTGTGTGTGTGTGTGTTTTACTGGGGATTGAACCCAGGGGTGTTCTACCTCTGAGCTACAACCCCAGCCCTATTTTATTTTTCATTTTGAAACAGGGTCTCACTAAGTTGTGGAGGGCTTCACTAAGTTGCTGAGGCTGGCTGCAAACCCGCAATCCTCCTGTCTCAGCCTCCCAAGTACTGGGATTACAAGTACGTGCCACCACGCCCGGCTGACTTTCCCTGTTTCTAATGGAATTGGACCAATGGGCCTGCTGATGGTGATGTGAAGGCATGAGGCCATCCCAGAGGAAGCGGTGCTAAAAGACAGAGAAACTGAGTCCTTTCAGCATCCTGAATCCAGCCGTGCCTGAAACCAGCCTCACACTGCACTTCCAGTTACACACACCAATAAAGTGTACATGTGCATGTGTGCCTATTGGTTTTGCTTACAGTCACTCAACATAAAAATACTCATCAGCTCAGGTTATAGAGAAGAGAACGCACTAGACCAGGGAGTTAGATAAACCTGGCCTCAGATCCCAGAGCTCCCACATAATAGCTGGGAGAGTCTGAGTAAGCTCCTTGGGTACCACAATTCTCAGTTTCCTCATCCATCAAAAGTAATTCATGAGTTACATACATTAAAAGTTCAGGCTCCTGAATCTTGGTAGACTCCATGCCATTTGCACTTGATACAGTGTGGAACACTGCAGCATAATGAGCAGAGAATTCACTCTAGGGAAAATGTGCTTCAGATTCCTTATCCTGGATCCTACACAGGCTGGATAGAGCCAGTGATCCCTGGTCAGGGGGCTGCTATATTGTGCTCTCCAGGATGAGAAGATGCAACACACCTGTGGGTCCAGCAACAGATGCTAAGAGTAGAGGGCCAAAGCATCGTTCACATCAGAAACTGACTGTGCTCTCTAGGGGTGCTGAAAAAGCAGCCATACACCTCCATGGCCTTTCCCCTACAAAATAAATAAATGACCCTCACCTTCTTCCTCCAGGAATGGGATGAGAATTAACTATGAGCTCTACACACTATTTTGTACTCCCAGCAGAAAAGCTGCTATATAGCTATAAGGGGGTGATTAATTTTATCTCTCTAAATGTCTCAGTATCATTTGCCAAAATGATGATTTATTATTTAGACAACCTTTATATTTCCAAGGGGCTTTAAAATCATTTATAGTGAAGAATGAAATAAAACTGATTAGGGCCCTGAAAAACAGACATGGTGAAAATATGCACAAGGTACTGGGGGTTATTTATCCACAACTAGAGAAGGCAAATGAAGGACACAGCAAGAACCATCAGTTATAAGCAGAGCAGTGACTCAGACGAGAGGCCCACACCTCTGATCCCCTATATGACCAGGGGGAGAAAGAAACGAGGAGGATGTCCATGCATCTGGACCAGTATAGGCTAAACATCAAGAAGATAGCAAGAAGAACTTCATAAATGGACACTGGTTCTTAGCTCAACATCTATAAAAATGTTTTCAACCACTTTTTATGGAATGATACTATCTGGGGATAAAATGTGATGTAGAAAGACAGTGCAGATAGTTTCAAGGAATCAGAAGATGAAAAAGATGGTAGAAACTGGTAGAAGCAAATGTAATCTTTCGGGAAGAAAAATACAGTAGATACTCTATACCAGGAGCCAAACCATGGTCAAAGGCGGTGAATGCAGTATATTAATATGCAGAGAAAACACGGAGGTCTCCTGAAGGTATTATGGGTTGAGTAAGAACAAGCCCCACTGAAACCACTCCCTTTGCTTTTTGAAAAGTCCCCTAGACTAGGCCACTAGATCATGGAGTATCTGTATTCCAGGAAAGTGCTTAATGAAATGGTGGACCAGCTGGAGAACCATGGGCCAGGACAAGTACAAATTGGTAGATTTGCAGCTGGCAGAATAGCCGTACCCAAGGAGGCGGGGGGGTCCAGCAGAAGAGGCACCCCTGTGAGATATCACAGACTCTGTTCTCTTCGGCATTTTTATCAAGGTTTGGATGAAACCCTGTAAGAGATGCTCATCCAATCTCAACTGTGGGGATGCTTGGCCAAAACCAACCAGATGAAATGAACAGTTCTACATACTCAGGTTCCAAACCATCCCACCAGAGCTACAATAGAAGTGGCCTGATTGGCTTTTATGTCGCCAAACTGCAGGCCAACGGCCAAGCTTCTGGAACTGACTGACAGATGATCCCAACAGTGCCAGCCCGCCTTCATTAGTGCAGAATTAGCCAACAGGCAGGCCTGCCCAGGCCATCTCTCTCTGGTTATGGAGGTCTTCAGACATGGGCCAGCGCTGTGACCACTGATCCTGCACCTGTCTGGTCTTGTCTTATATGACAAATTCAAGTGATTGTGTTGCTGTTGTTTATTGAGCGTAACGAATCACCCCCAAACATTTAGTGACTTGAGACAATGCTGTTTTATTGTCTCTTAGAATTCTGCCGGTTGGCTGGGCTCAGCTGGGCGGTTCTCATTGGTGTCACTCAGGAGGCTACAGTCAGACATTGGCAGGGGTTACAATTATCTAAAGCCTCCACTAAGCTAGATGCCAAAGTGACCCACTAGCATGACTGGCAGTGGCCAGGCTCTCGGCTGGGAGCTCACGTAGGGCTTTCAGCTGGAGCGCCTACCTACACATGGCCTGTCTACATGGCTCAGGCATCTTACAACACGGTAACTGGGTTCTAACAGGTAGAGTCTTATTCTGGGTTCCCGGAGTAAGCATTCTATCAGAGATCCCAATGGAAACTGTGCTGATTATGATCTAGCTTTGGAAGTACCAGAGCATTACTTTGTCACCTTTTACTGGCCAAGCAAAACACCAGGACAGTCCAGATTCAAGGGGAGGGGAATTAGATTCTATGTTGGCAAGGTCACATTGCCAAAGAGCATGTGGGATGGGAGATATTGCTGTAGCTGTCTTTGAGAAACATAATTAGACACAGCTTTAATAACGTGGAGCACTGTGATGAGAAGAATTCCAACTAGCGATGGCACGGTCATCAGTTAGATGTCCTACTGTGTGCCTCATCCTAGGAACCCCAGACCTAAAGCCTTGAAGTCCAGGGTGTACCAAATGGCACTGTGCCCAGCAGAGGCACCATCTAGTTTCTGCTTCCCAGTCTCCTTCCAGGGACCCACATACCTCCCAGCACTCGATCCCCTGCTAACCCTCCCCATTCTCCTCTCCATCCTTGCATGCCATGTCAACAGGAAGTAACAGCCTCACCATACTGGGAAAACAAGGAACCCCCCACTACTTACTCACTTACAAGAACCAGAATTTAAAAAGAAAAAAGTAGCCAGATATGGTAGTGCATACTAATAATCCCAGAACTTGGGAGGTTGAGAAAGGAAGATCACAGGTTTGAGGCCAGTGTGCAGTAACTTAGGAAGACCTCATTAATAAGAAATAAAAAGGGCCGAGGGTGTAGCTCAGAGGTAGAATGTCCCTGGGTTCAATCCCAAGTACCCACACACATGTGAAAAAAGTATTATCATTTTTGCAAATACTCAAAGAAAACACTTAGGGAAATCATTTTTTATTATATTGTGAGTTTTCAAACTGCAGCATCCAGTGGTTCAAAAAGCCCATGTATTGGTTCTAAATGCCAGTGTGATTCCCTTGTAGCGGCATCAGTTGCTGGGCAGGGCAGGGTTGGTGGAAAGGCTTCAGCATCTGTACTAATAGATTATGTCTTACATGCTCCCCACCTTGGCTCCCCGTTTCCCTCTTTCTTGTCACTCTGCCATTGTGGACATCTGCTTGTGACATAGCCTACCACCATGCAAACCAATGCTATCACAGACTTCTAACTTCAGGAAACAAATTGCTTTGTATTGACAATTTCCTGAGAAGACACCAGCATGGATCTTCACAGGTATGAAGTTCAATGGGCAATTCATCAGTTTCCTGAGTGTTCACCAAGTTCCATATCACAGATCTACTCATGTGAATAGTAGGAAGAACCCTGCCTGGGGTCCAGAAGTCTCTGCATGATGTTAGCCAACCTGGGCCTTAGTTTCCTGTTTTTAAAATGGAAATGGTAACACCTAGCCTTTGGGGTTCTCACGATGGGTACACAGGCATTTCCCGTTACAGGGCCTGAGCAAGGCAGACGCTCAACAGGCAGCCCTCCCTTCCCCAGGATTCAACAAGAACCCTGCTAGACATTAGGGAGTGAGGATGGAAGCTGGAAATTCTGAGCTAATGAGAGGACTTTGATGACATCGACTTCACCGCCCCCTCCTAGCCATCTCCTTCCTCTCCTTCTCTGTCTTCATTCTCTTCTGGGACGTTCCAGGTGGATCTGCCTAGAAAGGGCATCCCTCAGATACCTCAGTTCACACTCTCACCTGTACCAATATAATATCTTTCTTTTTTTGGTACTAGGGATTGAACCTAGAGGGGTTCTACCTCTGAACTGCACCCCCAGCCCTATTTGATCTTTTTATTTTGAAACAAAGTCTCACTAAGTTACTGAGAGCCTGGCTAAGTTGCTGAGGTTGTCCTTGGACCTGTGATCCTCCTGTCTCGGCCTCCCAAGTGCTGGCATTGCAGGAGTGTGACACCATGCCTGGCTGATTTAATATCTTCTGAGCAAAAGCAATTATTTGAGTGGCCAAAGGCCCAAAGGGAAGGCCAGGGGAGCCTTTAAACCCAGTGTCTAGAGTGCAGAGGACGAGAAAGCTGGGTGGTCCTAGTAGGGGTGGGATTTCTGCTTCCCCCCTTGTCCAGACCTTAGGCAAGGGTGCAGGTCTTGCTGGGAAATCAGCCAAGTCTGACTCCTGCATGGACTATATGGGTTCATTTATGTCAAGCCAGAGCTACAATCTGCTACCCCATCTCCCATGAATCACCCCAGCACTTCAGAGAAGGATACAAATCTCCTCCAAATGACTGAGAAAAAAAAAACATAACTTCTTAACAGCAAAAGTATGCTATTTAAAAATAGAAGGGTCCCTGATGTAACTCAGACCTATCTTTGCAAAATGAGGAAAAATGGAAACAGAAAGCACTTTGGTGCAGTATGGGGCCTAGAGCCAGGCTCTCCAGGGAGAGGTTAGAGTGGTCTTACGAATGGTACAAGGTTATATTCTGCAACTTGAAATGCCATGGCAAATAAAATCACAGGCATTCCTGAAAAGTGTCTGGGCAACTTCCTGGCATTAGGAAGTAAATCCTTTTGCAACAGGAATGAAAAAGGAATAAATACATGTTGGTTAGCGCCTCACCATCCTCCTGCATCACACATCAACTATAATGGTTCAGCTCACCTACAGCCAAGGTCTGAGTAAAAGGGGGTCCACCATCGGAAATGAAAGAGACCAGGGGCCCAGGGGTGGGTAGAGTTTTCCCATGTCTGGGCAGCAGCTACTGTGCTGAGTCACCCCTTAGACATAACAATGCAGAGAACAGCCATTGAGCCTATGGTGTGGCAACATGACAGGTGGGAACCCAGGAGCCATGGGGCTAGAAGGTGGGGTCCAGGCAGTGAGGATGGTTTCAGTCACCATTCTCACTGCTGTGACCCCCAATACCTGATGACTACAACTTAGAGGAAGAAAGATTCATTTGCTCACAGTGTTGGAGATTTCAGAGGGTTTAGTCCATGTTAGGCTGGGTGAAGTTTGTGGCGCTCAGGGCATAGTGGTGGGACACAGAGAGTGTGCACAAGCAGAGGAACTCTGATCTCACATCACGGAGGTCAGAAGCAGAGAGACAGCAAGAAGTTGGGAGCCAAGGACATACATAGTCCCCAAGACCACACTCCCAGAGAACCCCTCCTCAGCAACCAAGCCCTGCCTCCAACATGGCTGCCTTGTCTACCACACAGATCTGGGGGATGTTCTAAATCCAAACTATAACAGGGCCACTGGAGAGAAGTGGGGTGTTTGCCAGCCGTGGCTCTCCTTTACACCCAGGACATGGGCCTAACTTTGGGAGTGAAGCAGGGAGACATCCCAACTCCTCTTCTCATCCAGGACAACACAGGGACTCCCCACCTTGACACTGTCATTCACTTCCTTAACCAACGTTCCCCTGAATACAGCTGACGGTCACTCAGGTGGCATGTCCTGGTACCTGGCTATGCCCTCCCTTTGCATGTCCTTCTTCTGCTCCTGGCTCTTGGGAAAGTCAAGAGGAATGAAAAGCCCCATGAACCTTTGATGGGCTGAGAATGGAGTGGAGCAGGAATACTTGGGAAGCCATCTGCTTATGGAGGATGTGGATGTGAGTGGGTAGACCATGGGATGTGAGCTTGGTGGGCTGTGGAGGGCAGACACCCACCCCCTCCCCTGTCACTGCACTTTCCTGCTCTGGCTGGGATGTGAGGTGTTAGACCCGATCTCCATCTATGGGGATGACCACTCAGACAGGCTCGGGACAGGAGCTGACACTGTCCACCCAAATCAATCACACTCACCACAAGCAGCTTACATTTCCAGAGTATGTCCCTACCCATCGGCTCTGATTTCTACTCAGCAACTCTTACTGAAGTGACCGGAGGGGAAGAAGTTGGGCTCCATCATCCTCACCGGGCAGGTGATGAAACTGAGCCTCAGCTTGATAGGGCGACTTTCCAAGATTATCCAGCTGGTAAACGTGCACCGGTCAGTTCTCTAACTCCCAACGACAGCCTCCTGCATGGATGCATACCTTCAGTTCTAGGGCGAGGGAGGGATCAGATGCCAGGGAACCCTTGCACGCTCCTCCACCAGGACAGGGAAATGAACATTGCCTACCTCTAGCCCTTGGTGTGGCTCAGCCTTGCCACTCTGGCGAGGGGCCTGGGAACCAGGTGCTAGGAGAGTCCAGGGCATCTGGCCCTTTAAGGGCTAAAATAGCTATGCTCTCTCTCTCTAGAACATCCTGTGGATTTTGTCCTATTGAGGAGAGCAAATCCTGAGGCTGCAGAAAGAGAAGCGAACTGTCTGAGGCCTTCTAACTTTATTTTTAAACTTTATTTTTTATTTATAAAACGAGGCAGACAGCCTGCAAGTCATAGTTTATAGATCTGACTTTTTAATTACTGCATTAAAAGATGATTAACTTCATTACCGTTTGGTGCCCCCTCAAATCCGCTCCACCCCCTCGCCTTTGTCGTAGCCTGTGCTTCCTCTTCCACACAAACTGAAATGCTGGTCTAATGAGAAGGAGTCCTGGGGTGGGGTGGGGAGCAATGGACCACAGTTCCTTTGCTTACTTTGCCAAGGATACTGGGATCACCCGGACCTGCTCACCAGGGTGAGGCTGGGACTCCTGAGACTCCTGGTCATGCTGTGTCTGTCATGTCAGGTTCCTAAACACCACCCCAGCACACGAGCCTGAATATCGACAACAGACTCTCGGAGCACTGGCCCTGTAAGTCTATGGGAGCAAAGAAGACAGACCTATATGCCAAAAATATATGGATCAGGCAAGGTATTGGCAGACAGAGAAAAAAAGACAGAAAACATTGGGGGGTCAGTCTTTCTTCCTACAGGAGGTGGCCTGGATCTGTTTAAAATGAAAAGAGAGCCAGGCATGGTGGTGCACACCTGTAATCCCAGTACTTGGGAGGCTGAGACAATAGAATCGCAGGTTCGAGGTCAGCCTCCGCAACATAGTGAGACTCTCAGCAACCTCGCGAGATCCTGTTTCCAAAACCAAAAATAAAAAGAGCTAGGGGTGTAGCTCTGAGATAAAATATCCCTGGGTCCAATCCCCAGTACCACAAAAAATAAAATAAAATAAGAAGAGACACACAGGAGAAATAACAATACAATGGCTAACATAAGCTTTGAGCATGTTATCTCATTTATCTTTCGCAACAGTCCTATGGGGCCAGCACCACCATGTCCGTTCATCAGAAGAATAAACTGAAGCAATAACTGGGAGGTGAGGTGGTTTGTCCAAGATCAGCAGCAGAATTCAAATCCGGATCTGTCTGATGCCAACTCTGCACTAAACTGTTTCAGAAGGAAAGGCCCAGTCCTGTCTATCCAGGAAGCAATTTAGGAAAATCTCAGAGGCAGGGGAAGAAGGACAAGGTGCCAAGGACATGGACTGTGACCCCATCACTTACCTTTGGCAGTTACTTAATCCTTCTAGGTCTCCATTTCCACATCCCCCTCCACTGTATGTTGATGAATACACAGGACACAATAATAAGTTGTCGAATCCGAGTGGTGGGCTATGGGCGTTCGTTGTTCTATGCTATTGACTTTTTCATACTTTTGGAAATATTCATAATAAATTGGGAAACGACAAAATGTCCCCAGGTCAAAACTGATATATGACCCCATCAAAAAAAGAAAAAATCCCTGGCATCAAAATAGCTGAATAAAAATAGCTACATCAAACAGCTGCACCAACCCTCTCCCAGCGTTGTGGGAATATAAATTGGTTCGGCCTTTTTTGGAGGGCAGCTTGCAACATCCATCAAACTTTTAAAACAAAACACTTTTTTCTTCAACTTTTTATTTTAAAATCATGTCAATCACCTAGGAAAGTGGCTTGAATAGGACAGGGAACTTCCAAGTATTTTTTTAATCCAGATTCACTGATGTTTAACATTTGGCCACATTTGTTTTTCTACCTTCTCCTCCCTCCATGTATTTTATGGTATAATAGGATATAATGTATTATAATACTATATTATAAATACATATATATGTTTGTAATATACATAATTTATTATATTATACACAGACACATTTGCTTGTTTGTTCTCCTCCCTGATTCCTGTGGGTACAGACTGCATACATTATAGCCTCTGCTAATGAAGTCTTCAATATTTATTTCCTAAGATGTTCTCTCATTTGATCACAATACAATTATAAAGTTTGGGGAATTTAATGCTTTTTATGATTCTTTCATCGAATGAGACCCTCTCCCTTAATTTTGGAAGCCCATATTCCAATTTTATCAATTGTCCAAATGTGTTCTATGCCAACATTTTCCTCTGGTACAGGATAGTTAAAGGATCGTGTGTTATATTTACTTGTCATGTCTCTTTAGTCTCCTTTAATCTGGAACAGTTCTTTTAAAAAATAAAACAAAATGCTCATAATGGGTTTGCTAAATTGTTTAAAGCAGCCACTTCTGTGGTGCAGGAGCGGTGGGCCTGTGACCCCTGACCTGGGCAGCTCCGGATCACGGTGGATCTGCATCTCTAACAAGCTCCCATGGGTGGCCCACAGCCTGGCTTGCCAGCACACAAGGAGCAGAGTGTCTAAAGAAGTCCATGAAAAGCTGGTCCAGACCCTTGCAGGAGGCACCTTGCTTTCCTCTGGGCGAATCCTTGCTGGCTGTGGCAGCCTGGCTGAGCCCTTCCTCACAGGAACATCTCTTGGGCTTTCTGCAGCCAGGGAGCCCAAGACAGAAGGGCACACATGTCATTGAAGCAGGCTTCTCTTCCAGTTCCCCATTCCACGTAGGCCAGGGAAGCCTGCACAGAAGGGAATTCTTATGCTCTGCCTCTTCTATCAGCACAAGCCAGCACTATTTCCTTCAAGAGATGCCCCATCCTCCCAGACACCATCCTGTTACCTAGCCCGCTCTAGTATCTCTGTCCTCTGACCTCCGACAGCACCGAGTGCCTGACTGTACCACTGGGAACGCACTGGAATGTCACTGCTCTTTCTCACTCAAGTTCAAGGCCCAGTTTACCCACAGGCTTCCCCTACAGCAGATCCCTTCAGCAACAGGTTCCTTGTCGGATGCATCTTCTTTCTCCCACCCAGCACCATGTGCATCAGTCCTGTCTCCTCAACCAGACCTTCAGGGTTCCTAGACTCCCTTGCTTGTGTTTAATACTAATCCCTGGTTTTACTGCCATGGTAGCACCAGCATTTGCTGCTGCCTGAGGGATCCTGGGCAGTGCGACAGGGACCCAGTCCATCCATCCCTTACTGAATGGTTACTCTGTTCCAGGTCCCAGGCTGGGCTCTGGGACAGCAGGGGATCTTGCCCTTCTCAGAGCCCGCAGCCATACGACCTCAGCTACATCTCTTGCAAGCTCAGGCAGCAGTTCCAAGGAATGACGCGGAGCCAGCTGCTCACACGAGTCTTGGATGCCGCCGCCACAGGGCTCCGCGTCCCTGTCATGTGTCGCCTCCCCTGTGATTGCTGTGATCACTGATCACCATCATGCAAATAACGGCAATCGTGGGTGAAGCACCTACGTCAGGCCCACACTGGAAAGCCCATGGGAGCCCGAGTCTGTCTTCTAACGCTCAAAATGAGCCGAAGGTGCTCTCCACGGCTTGAACCGAACCAGAGAGGCTGGAAACATCTCAGATGTCAGAGCAGCCAGAAGGTGGCACACAGCCCAGGGAACCCGGTGCCCTATCACTGGGCCCAGCTCTGAAAGTCTGGGGCTGAGTCCTGGTGTTCTTCCTCTGCACAGTTTCAGGCCGCCCTTCATGGGGCATCCTGGGGAAAAGATGCACAGCTTTCTCCATTAAAAATAAATAAATCAGCCAGGCGTGGTGGTGCACGCTTTTAATCCCAGTACTTGGGAGGCTAAGACCTGAGGATCCGGGTTCGCGGCCAGCCTCAGCTACTTAGTGAGGCCCTCTGCAACTCAGTGAGACCCTGTTTCAAAATAAAGAAAAAAATAGGACTGGGGGTGTAGCTCAGAGGTAGAATGTCCCTGGGTTCAACCCCCAGTACCGAAGAAAACAAAACAAAACAAAATAAAGAATAAAAAATAGGACTGGGGGTGTAGCATGGAGGTAGAATGCCCCTGGGTTCAATCCTCAGTACTGCAAAAATAAATAAATAAATAAATAAATAAATAAATAAATAAATACTTGCATCAAGAATGCCCTGGAGGAGAAATCCTTGGCAATTTCTAGCTACTTTTTGCTGCCAACACTGCAGAGGGTACAGCAGCTCCTGCAATGAACCTGTCTTTCATACCCAATAGTATGGTGGAGAGAAGTGGGAACTGGAGGGGACACCTGGGAATAGACAGAGCAACACAATCCCAGGTGATCCAAATTATGGTTTCCTGCTGAAGATGTCACCGTCCCATCACACCAGCCCACCTTCCAAGGTCCTGACTCCTGTCTGGGGATGTGCAACATCCCCAGGAAGTGACACGACCATCTATGCTGAGAAGGCCGTGGCCCATCCCAAACCCGCTCCCAGGAATGACACCCAGGAATGAAACCAATTTGTGGTTTTCTCAGCACATCAAGGCAAACCAAATTGACAGCAGGTAGGGAGGTGAAATTGTTCTGATACCTCCAAATAGTCATACACATTGAAAATGGACCCGTAACAGACAACTGAACAAACAAACAAAACACACACGTGGGCAAGAGATCTGAGCATCCATTCTGGTAAATAGCTGATAAACATATGAAAAAACCCATCATTAGTCATTAGAGGAATGAGAATAAAAACCAACAATAAGGTGCCATCGTACACCCACCAGAATGACTAAATTTAAAAAGATTGACAATACCCATTGTTGGTGAGGATGGGGAGCAACTGGGAGCCTCATACACCACTGGCGGGAATGCAAAATGGCACAGCTACTTTGGAAAAGAGATTGGCAGATTCTTATAAAGTTAAATTCACATTTGCCATATTATCCAGCATTTTCCCTTGTAGGTATTTACCCAAGAGAAGTAAACACCTATTTTTTTTTTATTTCAGGTCCACATAAAAAACATGTTCTAAAATGTTCACTGCAGTTGTATTCATGAAAGTCAAAACCTAGAAAGTAGAAGCAAATGTCAATCCATTGTTGAATAGATAAAATAGATAAAATTGTGATGTGTCTATGCAATGGAGTACTACTTAGCAATAAAAAGGAAGGGAGCATTGATACATGCAGCAGCATTGAGGAATCTTAGATACACTATGCTAAGTGAAAGAAGCCAAACCCCCAACAAAGAGACTATACACTACATGATTCTATTTATATGAATTTCTAGAAAAGGCAAAACAATAGAGTGAGAAATCAGATCAGTAGCAGCCAGAGGCCAGGAATGAAGAAAGGAGGACAGCAGAGAGACGTAGGGGTGGAGAGAACGTTTTATATCATGTCTGCATGGTGTCTACGAGACCACATTCATTTGTCCAGTGACATGGAATTGCACACTGAAGAAAACTTTATTGTCGGTAAACGATACCTCAAGAAACTTATTTCTTCATAGACTAGAACCAAACTCAAGAAACTATATTCCTATCCTCTGAAGTCAGGCTGGCATTGAAAAAGCACGTGCCGCATAGCCACCCTTGTTAAAAGGAAACGCTTGCCAGGCGTGGTGGTCCACGCCTTGTAATCCCAGTAATTGGGAGGCTGAGACCCGAGGATCCGGGTTCGCAGCCAGCCTCAGCTACTTAGTGAGGCCCTCAGCAACTTAGTGAGACCCTATTTCAAAATAAAGAATAATAAAAAAAAATAGGGCTGGGGGTGTAGCCCAGAGGTAGAATGCCCTTGGGTTCAATCCCCAGTACCACAAAAAAAAAAAAAGAAATGCTTCTGTCCCTGATGGCCAGTCACCGCTGCCTGGGGCTTCCACGCCAGTCCTGGGTCCCAGCCCTGCTTGGCCCAGGACCTCTCCAGGATGCAGTAGCTAAAGGGTTAACACATCACCAGCAGGGCCCCCTGGACCAGCTCGGTGGACATCCTCTCTGGTGCCACACAGGGTCTAAGTAATATGGAAAAACATATGGTACAGAGAGCAAATACCAACCTCAGCTCCCACGCAGCCCAGGGCCCAGCTAATGCCAGGCTTAGTGTACTTAGATTGAGCATCACAACAGGGATGAAACCTGATTCCTGGCAGGGAGGGAGAGCAAAAGCGTCTTGGGTTTTACAATGGATTGTGGACTGCCAAAGGCCTCAGTTCTCCAGGACAACACCTGTGACACGAACATTTCTCAGTGCAGAGCAATAAGAAGAAAATGTCTAAAAGGCTCCTAGCAGGGCAAACAACTAAAATAGGGTTGAGACTTTGAATCTCATTGTGGTGCATAACTACACTGCACCAATAAAAGTACTTTTTAAAAAATAAGTTTGAGCCGGGTGTGGTGGCGCACGCTTGTAATCCCAGTACTTGGGAGGCTGAGACTGGAGGATCAGGGTTCGCGGCCAGCCTCAGCTACTTAGTGAGGCCCTCCGCAACTGAGTGAGACCCTGTTTCAAAATAAAGAATAAAAAATAGGGCTGGGGGTGTAGCGTGGAGGTAGAAAGCCTCTGGGTTCAATCCCCAGTACAGCAAAAAGAATAAATAAATAAATAAATAAATAAATAAATACATACATACATAAAAATAAAAAACAAGGTTGAGAAATATTTAGATACAAGAACCCCACGTCAGAAACAGCCATGAGACCACAGCCCCAGGGTGGAATTCCCACTTGGGCCGTTCCTATGAGGTGGGGCACTGTTGTTGACATGGTTCGAGAGGAATGTGTAGAGAGAGCCACCATGCATGTCCTGTGGTCCTCCTTCACAGGATGTCCCTTCATATGAAAGCCACTCTCTCTTAATTCAGCAAACTGACAGGAGGACCCCTGGGTTCCAGCACCATGCTAAGCAATAGGCTATATGTGCGTAAAGACGGCGACAATTAGGACTGCACGCCCAGGTCTAGCAGGGAGGTGGGTAGAAATCCAAGGGCTTATCTTTCCTCTGGCATCTCGGTTTTCTGTCCTTTTCTGGAGCTCGCGGTGGCAGGACTGCACACAGCACATTCGTGGTTTCCAGCGGGTGTTAAGTAATGAAGACAACTTCCAAATGAGAAGAAATTAAGCTCTGTAGCCGAGTCCCCCTGCTTTGTCAGGCTCAGCCGAGCCTGGGCCTCCTTGGGAACGCTTGCTTTGTTCACTGATACATTATGACAACACTATAATTGTTCTTTCTGTCTTTCCCAGATATTTAATAACAACGTGAAGTGGGAGCCGCCGAGGTCAGCCCTGCTGTAGAGTGAGCGTTGTTCTTATTGTCCTTCGCTGAATAGCATCTTCCACTCGCCAGGCAGTCCCATGCCAGTGGGCCCTGGTGGTGGCGGCCCGGTCCTGTTACATAAGCCTCACCACCTACCGGTGTGGAATGTTTTCACTTGCTAAATGGTCCAGTGCCCTCATCTGTCCTCATCATCTGCATAAATCTACATGTGCACACACACGTGCATGCACACACAGACACACACACTCTCCTCCCGTGCCACCCACGCCTTCAAGCCCATGAATGGGAAAAGCAGCAACAGCCAGGACCAGAGAAACCAGGTCACAGACACTTTGGGCACATTCGCTGGGACAATGACTCTGTTAGGTGAGAAGTGGAGCTTCCTAAGCCTCCGGATGTAGAGAGTCATGTACCTTATGCTAAATACTTTTTTTGTGTGTGGTACTGGGGATTGAACCCAGGGACATTCTACCTCCAAGCTACACCCCCAACCCTATTTTTTTTTTATTCTTTATTTTGAAACAGGGTCTCACTAAGTTGCAGAGGGCCTCGCTAAGTAGCTGAGGCTGGCTGTGAACCTGCGATCCCCCGGTCTCAGCCTCCCAAATACTGGGATTACAAGCATGCACCACCATGCCCAGCATGCTAAAAACTGTCTTCAAATTTATTCCGAAAGCTCGCCATAGCTGGAAAATGGGAGTCACTCTCCATGGGATGTGTCGTGGGACCGTGGAGCCAGGACTAGGACGCAGCAGTGCCCAGAGCCCTCACCTCTCCTTGGTATGTTCCAGTTGCCCGCCTGACCTTGGAGGAGTCTGTCCACCTCTTGAGCCTCAGCTGCCAGGTCTTAACCCCCTGCCTGTCCTAAGACAGGACTCTCCTTCAATATGAGAATCTGTGAGTCTCTTTCTGAAGACACGTATTAGAGGACAGATTTCAGGAACCACTGGATTATCTGGGGGTGTCTCAGTGCATGGGCCGCCTGTAAGTCTGCATGCTCAGATAAGGCCAGGAGTGATGGCGTTCTAATTCACAGCCCAGGGCGGGTGATGCTCCGGGTAATAGTGCTTCATGTCTGGGCCTGGCTCAGTTTGGTAACTTAGGCACCATAAAAGAGGGGGATGTAGCCCTAGCAGTCTGTGTCAGGCAGCAGCTTTGTACCTAATCCTGAGGGCATGATAGTTGCTAAGGAACTATTGAGATGCAAATGAACTGGCAAATACTTAGCAGCAAGATATCAGAAAAGGGTGGGGAGGGGATGCTCTGAACAAGTTAGTCAGGTGAGTGAAAGGAAAATTACTTTCTCCTGATTGGGAAAAGAAAACCACAGGTTTTCATGCAGAGCAGCAGCATCGTGCCACTATGCTTAAAAAAAGAAAGAAAGAAAGAAAAAAACCTGTTCTTTTTCTGCTTGGCTGGGAGTAAAGTTGGAGCCAAGAGCAGAGAACTTGGGAAAGCAAATAATCCTTCTCTGATGGAATCTAAGTCGATTTTAGATGCCTCTCTCAATTGAGAAAGAGACATCTAAGGTGTGGAGGAAATAGTCTGCAAAGGACTTTTCAGATCTGCCGTCTTATACAAGTCTCAAAACCTGAGGGAAAGAAAGGTACATAGAAACGGATGCATAAATATCCTACCGATGCAAAAATGGAAATTCTGGGTAAAACGCGGCCGTGATTGACAGTGGTGGAGAGGAGGAGAAATGAGTGATCTCGTGCATATGAGTTTGCCTTTTCCTTCACTTTTGCTCTCCACTGAGCATCCAATTTACATTCAAGGTCAAGTTGAGATGCTCCAGTGTCTCTGTTGGAACCCAGAGGGTTGCAATCGATGAGCCGTGATGGCTCCTGGCCCATCGCGTTGCATCTTGCCCTACAGTAGCAGCCTTGTTCCTTCAGAGGTGAGTTCAGATACCCTGATCTTAAAATCACTTTGCCTTTAGGCCGCTGCTGTCCTGGTACCCATCGCTTTGAGCTCGATTGTGATGTCCAGGAATATAGGGAACACCCTCATCAAGAGAGAAGCTGCTTGCCCAGCAGCTCCGGCTCTCCCTTGCTGAGTTTTTACTTCTCCATCACCGTCTGTTCCCTGGCTTTTCCCATATCTTCAACCAGGACCACCTCAGCCATAGCCGCCATGGTCTTTCTTTTACACATTATCTCTCTCCCTGTGCTCCACGACTGTTACCCCACGGACACTGGATGAGTGTGCGAAGAGCGGCCTATCCAGCACTCACCTCTGCTTCTTCAGTAGCAGCACCCTGACATTCTTGCAAGGAACCACCCCTCCCCATCCCACACCAGGCAGCTCGGGTGGGTCTGAGCTAATCTTCCCACCTGCCATTAGTTGTAGGGATGAGGGTCATGTGACCCAAGCCTGTCCAATGAGTGCCTTCCATCATCCTGTGGGAGGAGCTCCATTGGCTCTATCCAGCTCAGGACCCAAGGGAGGCCAAAGGACAACACTTGTAGGGCTTCTGCTGAAGTTTCACGAGGAGGGGAGTCTGAGGCTGCCCACGGCCGCAGGACCATTCCGGAGGAAAGCTTGCCCAAGGGTGAAGTAAACATAAATGACAGCTGGGCGTGGTGGCGCACGCTTGTAATCCCAGTACTTTGGGAGGCTGAGACCGGAGGATCCAGGTTCGCGGCCAGCCTCAGCTACTTAGTGAGGCCCTCTGCAACTTAGTGAAACCCAGTTTCAAAATAAAGAATAAAAAATAGGGCCGGGGTGTGTAGCCTGGAGGTAGAATGCCCCTGGGTTCAATCCCCAGTACCGCAAAAAAAAAACATAAATGACCGTGCTGATTATTCTCCATCTGCTCCTGCAGATCCATTCTCCACCTTTTCTTGTCCTTTTCTGTGTCTCACAAGACCGATCTCCATAAACTTCATCAACTAGACCTCTGCTTGCAGCCTTCTTGTGGAGTTTGGCCATGAGAGGTCCTGGCAGGAGATTAGTGTACGGAGGAGAAAGAGTTCAAGGAATACAACCCCTCTTCCCCCAGCCACCCCATGCATGGTTTAGGCAGCAGCTGCACCCCTCTGTCTATGTCTAGCCATTGTTGGGGAGTCCCTCTCCCCTGCTGCAGCTCTTGGGGAGTACTGGCTTCCCAGGCCCTGGGGACATCCCCAAACTAGCCAGCTCCCTTAACCCTCTTCATACTCTGCAAAGAGTTTCTTGGTTAAACTCTCTTCCATTAATCCTTTGAGAGTACCGTCTGCATTCTGCCAGGACCTTGGCTGGTATAGACACAGAGCTAAGGAATGACAAAAAAAAAAAAAGGCAGACTTGGGTCTAGAGACAGCAATGCTGCCCCTGGATATAATCATAACTCCAGTCCCAAGCTGTCTAGAAATAACACGTGTCAGTAATCACCCCCTACTCTTTTGTTTTCCTCCAGCTTGAATTGAACATCTGCCACTGTAACCAAAAGATATGGCTGATGGTAAATGGAGAGCCCTGGCCCTCCACCTGCACAAGAAAGGGAGTGGGAATGGCTAGCCGTCTTGGCTTCTTGTTCCTACCCACTTAAACCTAACTGACAACATTCTGCCCCTCCTCCAAGGAGTGTGTCAGTGTCTGTCTGTCTGTCTGTCTGTCTCTCTCTCTCTCTCACACACACACACACACACACACACTCCTTCTCCAAATCCTCCATATTAGAAGTACAACCCCCTCAGTCTGGCATGGTGGCGCACACCTGTAATCCCAGTATTTGGGATGCTGGAACAGGAGGATCGCAGGTTCAAGGCCAGCCTCAGCCAACTTAACAAGGCTCTCAACAACTTAAGGAGAGAGACCCTGTTTCCAAATTTACAAAAATGAAATAGGTCCGGGGGTGCAGCTCAGAGGTAGAACGCCCCTGGATTCAATCCTCAGTACCAAAAATAAATAAATGAATAGGAGTATGACCCCCCGGGTTGTTTCTCCTGGCAGCTGGTACGTAACCATTACACCACATCTATCACACTCCCTCATATGTCCTATTACAGTTTGTAGTTTGCGAGGCTCTGTCTCCCCCACCAGTCTATTAATCGGTGAGCTCCTTGAAGGAAAGGCTGTCTGCTTTATCTCCGTGTTTTCTGTTTCAAATACGTTTCTCACGTAGATGCTCAATAAAGTTTTCGGAGTTAGTACTCACAGAACTGGTGGCTCGCGGGCCAAGTAGACAGCTCTGCCTCTCTGCTCCCCTCCCCATTTTCCCTGGTAGATGGCAGTGGCTCCGCCCTCGCCTGACACCCAACTCTGGGGCTGCACCGCATCTCAAGGCAGCCTCTTCCGTCTTGGTTCATCTTGACTGGGAAGGATTTCATGATCAAGCCAAAAGCTGTCTCCCAGGCAGAGTAAACCCGAGCCTGCTTGCCAAGTCTGCCCTTCAAGCAGACCCAGAAAGAGAGACATCTTCCCTTGCCCCATGTTAAGTAGTTCAATCCCGCACCCAGCACCTGTCTACTCCCTTTATAGCTCTGTCCTTGAATTATCCATTGTTCATCTTCTTAATGACTGTTGGCCCCCACCCAGTGGGAAGTATGCACCCAGGGGCTGGAACGTGCCCTGCTTTGTACACACCACCCGGCACACAGTACGAAGTTAACAGATTTTTGTTAAATGTTGAATGAATGAGATCCTGTGTCTCTCCCTTCCAGCCTCCTCCACATCCCTTTCTAGTTTTCTTCAAACCATTTTTCTTCTACTACTTCTCCTAGGATATTTCAGTTACCGATGGCAGCACAACAGGCCAACCCAAAACTTAGCGGGTTTCAACCAAGACATTTATTTTGTTCATAAATCTGCCGTTGGGACAGAGTTTTTGAGGAAAGTTTGTTTTTCCCCACTCAGAGAAAGCAGGGGTGGCCCAAAGGTCAGAGCTGCGAGCATCGGAAGAGTCCCTTACTCGTGTCCAGTATTTGATGCTGTCTATGGGCTGGAACTTGAGCTGGGGCTGTGCCTGGGACATTTCTGTGGCCTCTCTCTGTCACCTGGGTTTCCTTATGACATGAAGGACCCATAGCTGGGTCGCAAGGCTGTGCATTCTAGGAGGGAGAGAGAGCCAGGCGGACACTCCACTATCCTTTATGATCTCACCTCCAAAGTTACACAGCATCATTCTGCCACAGTCTACTCATGACCGTGATAGTGAGTGGGAAGGGGATCCATTTTCAAGAGGAGAGGAATTAGGCTCCACATTTTAATGGAAAGACTATCCAAAACATTGCAGATGTGTTTTAAACCACAACATAGGACATAGTCCGGTTTTTAAGTTTTCTGTTGTTGTTGGGTTTTTTTCCCTTTTTATTCATTAAGGCAACACACACTTACTGATACCTGCTACATGCCCTGTGTTGAGGTTACCATGGCAACTGAGAAAGCGACACACACACACAAACACACACACACACACACACACCCTACAAGGCTCACGGAGGTGTGGGGTATCCAGAGAAACACACAACTACAGACTAAGGTAGAATGTGCTCCCACAGGGGGCAGCAGAGGCAGCTGTGGTGGGACCCAGAAGGCCACCTGATCCAGCGTGGGATGAGGGACAAAGGGTTCCAGGAGGAGGTGTTCACTGTGGTGAATTCTGAAGAATAGATTAGGGTTAGCCAAGGAACGATCAGCAAGAAATGCAACCCTAGCAGAGCGAGTGGGTGCATCCCCAGAGGCGAGTGCCACAGAAGGGACAGGTGGCCTCTGTAGGGATGAAGAAAAGCAGCGGATGCCCAAGGCATGTGCAGCTGCCTAGCCCAGGTGCCTGCGGACACCTGTGTGTGCTTGTGTGCCTGTGTGGAGCTTGAGAAAGCAGTGCTGCTGGACAGAAGGAGGTGGGGAAAAGAGGGGCCAGAGGGTGAAGGGTCTTGCATCGGTCCTGAAGGTACCAGGGAGCCAGCAAGCGGTTCACACATGCAGTAATCAGGTAAAAGCAAGTACCAATGTATGATCTGACACCCCAAGTCTGTTGTGAGCACCAGCCCTGGCACTCCCCTCAACCTCAATGGACTTTCTGATAATACCAACACCCCACTCCTTGTCCTGAAGCTTATGGCCTGGGCCTCACCACCCCAGAGCATTTGCATGCATTGCCAAAGGTGCAGAGAGCACCGGTGGATGGGCTTCCCAGCCCTGTGACCGCGGGCCTCTGGAGGACACAGCCCAGGAGGAGCCAGCAGGGTTCAGGAGCGAGAGCTCATGTGAAGCCACCTGAACAGGCCCCTTCCCAGTCCCCCCAGCTCACCTCCCAGCCCCAGCCTCAGCGTCAATGAGAAAGACAAGGGCAAAGGTCCTATGTTGATGTGCTGGAAAAATAGCAGGAGGAAAACAACAGAACAATTAACCGCAGGGCCCAGCTGCCTCTCGCAGATAAGGCATTTTGTCCGCTGCCACTGTCGATGAAGCCGCCTGCAATTATTCCCTGTCCTCCTGCTCGGCCCCGTCCACAGCCATGGCCCCATGGGGAACTGGTCACTGTCCAGGGAGGCTAGGATGCTGCAGGGTTCTCTCCTCCCACCTGTCCACATGTTCTCCCACACTCAGAGCTGAGGCTGAGTTCCAACGTCTTCCTCTGAAGTTGTACGGTCGGCATGTGGCCGGACGATGACAACAGCCAGGGCTCAAGGAACATCAGGAACCAGGTGGCAGCAGGCAGGACAGGGAAGAGGATGGGGAGGTGCCCAAAGGTGAACACTTGCCACTGGCCCTTCCTCTGGAAGGTGGGCATGTGGGGAAAGCCCCCCAGGAGATCTCCATACCTCCCATCACCAGGATCCGAGCACAGCTGCCACACTGCAACCATCCAAGCAACAGGACTCACCAAAGATGCAGGAAACACAAACAATAATCCCCACAGCGGGGGCTCATGGGAGAGGCGATGTGTAAATGGGAAAATGCACACCGAGAAGGACAAAGGTTTTCCTCCGGCTGCAGAACAGGTGGGGTGGCTCTGTAGAGCAGAAGAGGGCCTGGCCAGAGGGGGACTATCTGGTACCATGGATGGCAGCTGGCAGGATGAGTAGTAAACAGCATGTGCTTAATAAGTGCTCCCTGATTTAATTCACAAATAAGCAATCTTAAATAGAAACGGCGCTAAGCTGGGTGGAGAGGCCCAGGGAGTTGGACAAACTTTGGTCTGAATGTGAGCTTTTGAAGCACTTAACCTCACCAAGCCTCAGTTTCCTCTCCTGTCAAATGGGAAAAGGAAGGCTTAGATGTTAAGGGTACAGGGATCAATACATGTGGCAAAAGTTTGATGGGTGGATGGGGGCTCTGTCTAGTCCTGCCTGTAGTGTGGACAGGCTGCAGGGGTCCTGGCAAGTCTCTCCCTCCCCTAAACCTCCTCTCCCATCTGCTTCCACACATGGAGATCATGCAGAGGAGCGTGACCCCTTGCAGCCTCCCTCAAGCTTAAGAGACCTCATAATCAGCCCCAGAGACCTTTCCAAGGAGTAGACCTTTCTAAGCTAGTGCCAGGATATAGCCTGGGCCCACTCCCCTCGCCCGCCCCCTCCCCTCTTGGCCGCCTGCCTCTGTCCATTTCTCTGCTCATTATCACCTCCACTGGGGGATGGAGAAACAGCGCAAGGAGGTTAAATTCAAATCGGTCATTTTGTCACTTGCTGCCAGGAAGCGGGAGGGGAGAGATGAGCAACGCAGGGCCTCAGGTGCAATCCGGGAGCAGAAATGAGTCCCGGTAATTCTCAGGCAACCTCCTCTATGCTGTCTCGGTGGCCCAGTTCTGCTACAAAGAACTCTGGGGGAACCTTCTATGAGCAGCTTCCTTAAGCAGCTGATAATGGTGTTATCTGCAGGTGCTGGGATTTCACCTGACCTGGAGAAGTGTCTGTGTTGGCAATCGAGGGAGGGGAAACAGAGGTTTCTCCCTCATCATCCCCCCCTTTAGCAAGCGTGTCATCCTGAAGCTAGGATCACCAACAGGGTCATTACGGTGTAATAAAGGACCCCGATCATCAAGATTCCATGCACCCTCCCCCAGTTAACACTCCGTGCTGGCTGGAAGTGAGGAAGAAAGGGATATTTCCTGCTCTGGGTCACCACAGCATAATGAAATGTACCCATTACCCAGACTGTAAAAAGGGGCCCTTCTCATGCACAAAGTAAGAAGCAAACTTATTAGCCAGTTGCACTAAGAGGCACCTGGGAGATAATTCTCCAAGGTGAGCATGGGGGCCCACGCTGCCTGTACCACCTCCCTCCACGGGTCCAGACCTGCCCATGGCCAACGGAGGTCCCCAGAGCAGGGTCTTCCTCCTATAGAGCATAAGGCCGAGGCCTTCACGCTGGCTAATCTCACTCTTAATGATCTCAAATGCCTGGAAATTTGGCCCTGAGCTGCCAGCCTGTGAGGATCCATACCCCATCTTCAATTCGCCAGGGAATCACCCTGCCCCAAACAGGACTTTGTCTACAACTGTCAATCCCCTGCCTCCACAGCTGCTTCTACCCTAGGGTGCACCTCTGCAGCTCTCTCTACATAATGACCCCTCCCCAGCCTGATTCACCAATAAGAAAACTGAGGCCCAGGGAGGGGAGCTAATAATGCATCCAGGCTGCCTCCGGGGCCTTAGGTCATATGAAAAGTGGTCTCCCATCAGCAGAGAAGAACTCACCCACTGCCCTCCAGGCCCCCCTGAGTGGCCGCCTTTCTAACCCCAGAGGAGTGATCCACAAAAGCAGTAAGGTGCTTCTGAGATGTCAGGCATCTTTGATGGAGCACATGGCCCTGAACACTCTATGTCCCTCCTTTAAGCACGGTCAAACACTCTGACCCAAGGGCCCAGCCTACAGCTGCAGTTGAAATGGAATCTGCAGAAGGAGCTAAGGAATTTCGCATGCAGAATTTTTCTTTTAAATATGAAATTCCTCCCAAGGCATCACTTTATTATTATAGTAATTTCCTCAGAAGGGCAGACATCCAATGCTCTGTGTCTCTACCACCTTTGGAGACAGAGAAATCTAATAGAAATATTCAGGTTGCTTAAGTGGCTAATGCAGAAAAGGGAGAAATAAAGGGAGCTCTTCCAAGGAAAGCAGACTCCTGGAATCCAGGCGTAGGGATGTGCTCTGGATACTCAGGTGGGGACAGGCAAGGTTCCTGTGTGCCCCCCAGTTGCCCTCAGAGTACATAGCACACCCAGGCTGTCTCCTTGGGGACAACTGTCTGCTGATCATTTTTTCTTTGGGAAGATTGTCCAGGGCAGGGAGAAGAGCAAGGATGCCAATCCTTCTACTGGGTTCCTTATGGGAAGCTGTGCTGCAAGGAAGGTTTCCAGCACTATGTTCATGTTTTTATAGGGTGGGGATAAGGTTGGGAGGTAGTAAGAAGAGAACTACAAGGAAATCAGTGCTTGATGTTAAGTGTTGAGACATTTCACTCATCCCTTCTCCCATAACCATGGAAACCTGGAGTCCCCAACCGTCCACAAAGTACCCAATGGCCAATGGCTGAGGCGCACCAGCACTCAACCCACCAGTGGATTCAGGCAGCTCTGAACCTTCCTTCCCACAAAGTCCACAAAAGTGAGGTGGCCTGGTTAACGGCATAGACTTAGAATGACTGACTGCCTGGGTTCAAATCCAGGCCCAGCCAGTTACTAGCCGTGTGACTTTATCAAATTCCCTAACTGCTATGAACTTCAGTCTTCTCATCTGAAAAGTGGGAGAGAGCTTGATAACTATAATGCCTACCTGATAGGACTGTTGTAAGGATTAACTGAACCAATTTCTGTAGAGCTGCTAGAACAGATATTGGCAGCAATTTTCAAATCTGCTGGTGCCAGGCTGTCTGCATCTGAATCATCAGGAACCCTTGTTAAAAATGCAGATGCCCAGGCCATTAAAAGTCAGTAGGTGCTAGACCTGCCGGGATTTCTCATTGCAGCCTGGTTTAGAATTATTCTCCTGAGCAGTGTTTCCAGGGATCACCTACATCAGGCTCTCCTACAAGGCCTATCAAAAGTGTAGATTTTCAGAGTCATTCCAGACTGTATGAACTTTTAGGTTTGGGACCCATGTCTATATAACAAGCAGTCCAAGCACACACAGGCTTCCTGAAGTCCAAGAACCATTGCCTACGATGATATTGATATTCTTCTCTTTCGGCTTTCAAAATTGTCCCTACCCTCTGCCCATGCTGGAGATACTCTATGCTCCCAAATCTTAGTGCTACTAAGAACTCTTAGACATCAGCTATACATGATCTTTTAATTAACAAATATATGTGTCTTTAATTTTAATGGCAACTGTCTTTCTTTTTAACCTAGTACAGAGTACTTCCTCGTAATGGATGTTATTTGTCCTAACTCCTAAGGCTGGAATAGGTGGGCATCACTAGCCACTAGACAGAGCGAGACACGGTGGCAGGTGGACTGCGTGAAGCTCCCCAAGCAACAGAGCTGGGAGATGAAAAGCTAGGTGGGGTACCCTGGATTCATGACCCTGTGATCTGTCTCCACCTCATCACAGCCCTGACCTTATGGCCAGACACCATTGCTGACCCAGAAACTCCTTCCACTGACCCAACCTCATGAAATCCATTCAAGCAACCAGACTAGGTGGTTTCTGGTAAATCAGGGTCCACAGGCTAAATCCAGAAAAAGGAGCCCTGGCGCGGTCCTGTAGCCCCTGGCACCATCCTTCTTTGATCCGATTTGTTTTGTCAAAGGTGACTTTCTGATGAGTAGAATTAAATAAGGGGCCACATCATGCCTCTGCCTCCTGGCTCTTCCCAATGCACATCTTGGTAATTAGGATCCATGCTTTCGAAGGTTCAGAGCAGGGGCTTTGAGTTATGGGTTGACACAGGTTGACAAAAGACAGGAAGGACTGGCGGAGGATCCTATGTGGCCTGGCAGGCCCTCCCCACCCTTGGGGGTGTCACCAGCTCCACCGACCCAGAACCTTTGGGCCGGGGCTGCTGGAGCTCTGAAGCCATTTCTGTTGCCGGGACTTCTGCCCTTCCTCTCCGGCATTCCACTGGTGGCTTGAGGGAGACGCTCCACACACACTGAGTAACAGCCACCTTTCCACAATGCACAGGAAGTAAAGTCAGCTAATGGATAGAATTTTCTCAATTTATTTTTATTTCCCAGACTTTTGTCGTAGGATAATGGTGGTGGTAGAGATCAAACCCAGAGCCTTGGGCCTGCTAGGCAAGTGCTCTACCACCGAGCTACACTCCCAGCCCCCTTTCCCATACATTTTTAAAAATCTTTGGCACCTGCTATTGCTGGTGGGCCAAGCGTGCTCATGGATGCCCAAAACAGATGCACACACAGCAAACAGATATTCACCAAAAGCCCAGAAACAGCCAATCAATCGCTGCCTAGCCTGGTGGTCTACTGCAGACATGCAGGCTGAGCTGGGAATTTTCCACCAGAAACCTGTAATAGACTTAACAGTGTCCAGATGAGTACAGTGGCATTCAGTGCCCTAGCATTTCCAGGCGGATCATGCCACAAAGCAGCGTGGTAATTCAGTCAGGTACTCGTGCATCAGCATTGAGAATCCATTATTTGTCGGGCCCTGAGAAGTCCACCACCCAAACACATGTGGACATTTGAGGGTACCCGGCCCAGTACTTCACTCTAGGCCGCGCCAAAGAGCAGGTCTCCTGGGGTGTTCTGGTCAGCCATTCCCACACACGGAGGCCACCTGCAGGTGCACAGTCATCCTGTGGACACAGGGAGTGGGGCTGGGAGGATACTATGAGCAGTTAGCAATTGTAGTTGCTGCCCCCCAAAAGGGCCAATGTAATTGGTCCAGGGATGCCCCTCTCTGAACTGGGAGGGTGGGTGGGTGCTGCAAACCCGACATGTCCCTGCTGCTGTGGGAGGAACTTGGGAGAAGCTCCAGATGCTGTCTATCCCTTGGCTAAGAGCCAGGGGGCAGCTCAGAGAATCAGGCACTTGCCTTCCACTCCCTGGACACCAGCTCTCAGAGGTGGTGCAAAAAGACGGCAGCTTGAAGAAGCAGTTGTTCATCAAGAGGCCGAGGAGAGAGGCCTGGCTTTGGGTCCAGAAGGCCAGAGCCTGCTGGCATCCCAGCCTCGTTGCTCTCTGCCTTGCTCGCCTCTGCAAATATGCTCAAAAAGCCCCGAGGAGCCTTTCCTTGTGGTGCCTGCCATCTTTCTCCCCACGGAGAAGGATTAGGGGAAAAGGAGGGAACAGGAACTGGCTTTCAGTCTGGGTTTCCCACACACACCCTAGCCAACCGGCTTCCTGTCTGATGACATGCAAATTAGAGCCCCTCCACCCCATCCCCTCTGAACAAGCACCAGCCCCTGCATAGGGTGGTATGTGGCCCTGGTCTGGCCCTCCCTTCCTTCCTTCCTTCCTTCCTTCCTTCCTTCCTTCCTTCCTTCCTTCCACCCAAACATAGGTCATATCAGGCCCTGCCTTCCTCAGACCATATCTCCCCACCTAACCCATGACGGCCAGCATTCCTTTGTCCCTGCCCTGGCCAGAGCTGAGGACCTGCCTGGCCTCAGAGCTACTTGCCCTGGGTGACAAGATCCTACTGAACCCCCCCAGAGACCCCAGGGGAGAATAGACAGACACAGGAGTAGCAGAACCCACCAAGGAGAGGCACCCCCCGCCACAGCAGAGTTTAGGAGGGACCTGCTATCTGCGTAGGCTGCACATCGATTCACTTTTCTGATAATTATTCCTCACTCATCACAAACCAAATGACGCTGGCCCCAACCCAGCCAGGCAGGCGGGAAGGCGGCTCCGTGTGTGGAGAGTAGAAACGAACCGGCCTGCGTTCATTCGAGGAAGGGAAGGAGTGAATGGTGTGTACTATCCCTGCGCACTGAGCAGGGATGGAGGGGCTGTTTTAATATTCTGCTGAATGTGGTATTTCTTTTAACCCTTGCTGGAGAGCTTTTTGGCTCACAGAATAAGGCTCCTTCCTGCCAGGACACTGGCAAAGTTTCCCCGGCTGCACGGAGAGAAGAGCTAGCTAGCTCCAGGGTGGGAGGCCGCAGAGGGGGCCCTGAGTACCAGGGTGGGCGCGCCCGCACAATGGCACCCTAGAGCAGCTCCGGTCCCGTGGATCAGCTGGCTAACCAAAAAGAGGGGTCTAGGGAGAGAACCGACTGCGTGCTGCCTGCTTGGTTCTCAGTGCATTTGCTCTCCAACTCTTTTGCTCGCATCTGCGTGCCTCCTTCATCTATGGGGACCCATCCAAAACCAGGCTTCCTAAAGTATTACACCCATCTGCTCTCCAAGACCCAGTCCCTGGCCTTCTGCGGGCGCGAAGAGCAGCGAGCCGCCCCAGCCTCGCAGCAGCGTGACGACGCCCCGGCGCTGCGAAGTCGGTCTCGCGTCGCGGGTTGCACATGCTTTCACGCGGGCTTTGTTGCGGGGTTGGGGGATCTATCGCCCCTTGATTTCTGTTTCAACTGCTTCCGCACGTGTCTCTCAGTAAGTCAAGCCCCAAGCATCCCTTCGCTGGGGCGTCGACCACACTCCTCCTGGCTCCAGTCCCCGGTACGTTCCAAAAACCAACCCCCTCCCACAAAGACCTGCCTGACAGGGCAGCAGGAGGCGGAGGGAAGACAAAAAGCCACCTTCAAGAACGCCAGCGAGAGCCTTCTAGCATTCGTGGCCGCTCCCCCGCCGCGACCAGAAGGAACGCGGGATGGGGTGGCCTTCGCGGAACGGCTGGGGCATCTGAGCTGCGCCTCGGGGCTCCGATTGCCCTAGCTTCGCTTCCAGGAGCGCAGCGTTTCCCCGAGGGGTCGGGGGCGATGAACCACAGCTTTTGGGGGACAGTTTCCAGGGGGCAACGAGTCACAATTTCGCGAGGAACGTGCAACCCAGTGGAGTGCGTCCCGAGTTGGGAACGCAGCGGCCGAGCCCGGAGCGGCGTGCGTCCCTTCCCGCGGAGTCCCTCTGCGGAGTGCACCCCGCGCAGTGAGGCCGCCTGTGAGCCGGGCTCCGGCGGCGCAGCACCCCGGAGTTGCGCTCTTCCCAGCAACTCCAACTCCGCTCCCCCGCGGACCGCGTTTTCTGGAGGTGGCCGCATCCGCCGCTCCTCTGGGAAGAATGGGGGCGGGGAAGGGGGCGGGAGGCGGGGAGCCGGGCAGGGATTTCCCACGGGGATTCGCGGGCGCCGCAGAGCGCCTGGGCTCCCCTGTGCGCCCGGCGCGGGGTCCGCCGAGCGTGTGTTTTCAGCCACCAGCCCAGGCTGAGCTTAGCGGGGACAGTGTCGCTGCTGGGGGGCTCCCAGCCGCCGGGTCTCCTCTCCGGGAGTGAGGGAGGCTTGGCGAGTTTGGGCAGGACCAACACTCACCCCAGTCCAACCCTGTTCCAGGGTAGAGGTGGTGTCCCCCTAGCCCCTACTGACCCTGGAGAGGGGCAGCCCCGCAGGTCCCCGGACCACCAGCCGGTTCCCCCAGGATTTGGCCAATGAACTCGGCCCCTCTCCTTCCTCTCCTTCCGCGGCCACTTGCGGGATACCCGGGCAGAGCTCCTCTCGCCCCGCGCTTAGCGCTCGCTCGCCTGCCTGCCGAGCCCAGAGTCCCGGAGCCTTGGACAGCGACCTGGGGAAAGAGGTGGTGCGCGGCCGCTCCTCAAAGCATCCATGCCCGGGACAGGACCGACGCCGGTACTCCAGGAGCCCGATGGCCCCAGATGCCCCGTCCTCCCAACGCCCAGCTCCGCCCGGAGCCAAGCGCTTGCACCGCAATGCAGCGGGAGCCGCGCGCTCGCAGCCGGCGATGCCGGGAATCGTGGCTGTCACGGAGCCCAGGGGTGCGGGAGCCGGGGATGGGGGCTCCCTGAGCCAGCGGCGGGCGCCCAGGGCCGGCTGGGGACGCGCGGGCGGGTGCCGCCCAGCCCCTCGCTTGGCCGCGGCCGAGGCTCTGGGACCAGCCTTGCCCCCGGGTTCCGGGGTGCTGGCCACGCGAAGCAGCCCCAGCCCCGAGGCGCAGCCCCCGGCCGCCAACTTGCTCCGCGGAGGGTACGTTACCTTCCATCGCGGCCACTGCGGATGCCAGGAGGAGCGGCAGCAGCAGGCAGTCCAGGGCCATCGCCGGCCGAGCCCGAGCCCAGGCGGCCGCGCGGGGAGGGCGCCGCTGCGCTCCCGGCGGGTGGCTTCTCCGTATCCTTTCTCGCTCTCGCCGGGACCGGACTCCCCGGAGCGCGGCGTGGGCGTGGACGGGAGTGTGCGCGCGTGGGGCGGTGCGGGCGCGCGTGGATGTGGGTGTGCATGTGTGTGTGTGTGTTTATGGGAGAGGTGGGTGTGTGCGTGCGTGTGTGAGCGAGAGGGCGAGGGAGAGCGAGCCTGGGAGAGCGCGCGAGAGCGTGTGCGTCCTGGTGTCACATTGCGAGCTACAGCGGAGCCTAGGAGAGGACAGAGCCGGCCAGACTGACGCGGGAGGGAGCGGGATCCCCCACCATCAGCTCTCTCCCCACCCCTAACACCTCCTGTCCAATCAAGGAATCAAACCTGCAAAATTCTCCCATCCAATCAGGCGCGAGCACCTCCTTACACTGGCATTGTTAGTTTAAGAAAAACTTTTGCTTGCAAGGCTGAACTGCAGGGCTCCGGAGGCGCTAGGAGGGGTCCGGGCTCCCCCTGGTGGTGATCTTGGAGAACTGCATGGGCCCGCCCCAGGCTGGGGACCAGGCGGCCCAGGGAAGGAGTGGGCTGAGTGAGGTCCCTTCCCCTAAGCCCACCCAGGACTGGATGAGCTTTAAATAACCAAATCTGTCTTCCTTCATCTTCTCAGCGACAAGGGTTCCCTCACTACCTTATTTAATGCAACTCCCGCGGCACACACTTGAGCCTCCTCTAGCGCGAAACCTTCTAGTTCAGCTGTTATTTGCTAATTAGTTTTGTTTATTGTGTGTCTCCCCTTATTAGAGAAGGGTCTCTATTCTTGTCTATTTTGTTTACTGTAGAATCCCCAGTGCCCAACCGGGCACGCCTGTAATCCCAGTACTTGGGAGGCTGAGACGGGAGAGTGGCAGGTTCGAGGACAGCCTCAGCAACATAGCAAGACCCTCAGCAACAGTGAGACCCTGTTAAAAAAAAAAAGGTCTAGGGTGTAGCTTAGGAGGTAGAATGCTCTGGGTTCAATCTGCAATATGAAGGAAGGAAGGAAGGAAGGAAGGAAGGAAGGAAGGAAGGAAGGAGAAAGAGAGAAAGAAAGAAAGAAAGAAAGAAAGAGAGAGAGAGAGAGGAAGGAAGGAAGGAAGGAAGGAAGGAAGGAAGGAAGGAAGGAAGGTAGGAAGGAAGAAAGAAAGAAAGGAAGGAAGGAAGGAAGGAAGGAAGGAAGGAAGGAAGGAAGGAAGTCCCCAGTGCCCTTGTGGGCCCTGGCCCCTGGAAGGTGATAGTATATGTGTGTGGATAGTGGATATGGTTCAGAGACTATGCATGGCACACCGCTCCAGCGTGCACAGGGCCGACAAGCCTCCTGTCCAATCCTCGCTGCTCTTTTCCTTCAGCAGCCTCTCAGCCACGGGATGCATTCTGTGAGCCTCCACACAGGGCCCTGACCCCAGAGGACAGCCTCAGACGGGAAGACCAGGAGTCACAGTCATCTGGGGATGGAACCCAGGGGCATTCTACCTCTGAGCTACACCCCCAGCCCTATTTTATTTTATTTTCAAATAGGGTCTCTCTAAGTTGCGGAGGGCCCTTGCTAAGTTGCTGAGGCTGGCCTCAAACCTGCGATCCTCCTGTCTCAGCCTTCCAAGTACTGGGATTACAGGCGTGCACCACCACACCCAGGTACAGCCAGCCTTTTAAGCAGCAGAGCAGGCCATGGGGGCAGCCCAGGGTGGTACAAGGTGAGGTGCACATTTCTGTGGGCTAGGTGGGATGGAATCACTTGCTCAGGCAGCGGCAGGGGGATAGGGTGTTGGAAGCAGGAGAGATTCTCCTAGGCTGTGTTCTAACAGTTCAGCTTTCTTTTGCTGTCTCTGGAGACGGCCTGAGTGTAGTGGATCAGGTCTTAAGCCTTGTTATATGCCATGCCAGAAAAATGTCCCTGCCTCCCCGTCCCCAGCTCCAGACCTGAGGATAGTCTGGTCCTACAGAGTCAGGAGGGGACCCTAGGTGACACAATGTGGGGCAGCCAACCTGTTCCCCAAGCCTCTCCCACAGTTGTCGATGGGTTATCAGTGGGCAGGTGCCATGACTGTTTTTGAGGATCCTCCTTTGGGGAATTTGCTAGATCAGTGCCCTACCTTGTGTGTTTTGCCTCTCCTTTGCCTTCCCTCCATTGCAGCCTGGCAAGTCCTTGCCCTCCAAGCTCTGCCCCAGGCTGCCTCCCTCCTCCCCCACCCTCCACCCCACCTGCCTCAGCACCCGACCTCCACTTCCTCATCATCTCGACGCCCTGCCAGCTTCTCTCTGCCCCTCTCAACACCAACTGTGTCCTGATGGCTCCAGAGCAAGTTATGTCACCCTGGGCTATAGCCTTTGTCTTCCTGGGCCCTTGGCACACTTTGACATCAGTGGCCAGCAATTCTTCTGGGGCTCTGCTCCTAATTTCCATGGTCCTGCTTCTCATCCTACTTGTTTCAAGACTTATCACTCCCTCTGTTATCCCTTCAGATCCCCAAAGAGGTGTCCCCACCCTCTGTCCTTGGATCCTCTCCCCCTCGGGTCCACAGACCACTCCTTGGCAACCTTACCTACTCCTCCATTTCCAACCATCCCTCATGGATGGATGGGTGGATGGATGGATGGATGATGGATGGATGGATGGATGGATGGATGGATGGATAGATGAATGGATGGATTTCAGACTCTTTTCTCCCCTTCTCTTGAGAGGAAGACCCAGCAAAGCACCCCTATGCTACATCCCTTTCTTAATACCCCATCGCAGGCCTGTGAGTCTTCCCCAGTTCCTCCCTTATTGCCTTTCCCCCTGACAACTGGAGACTCTGAATGGCTGCCCAGTTTCCATCCCCTCTTTAATCCCTCTGGACTTTGCTGCCAACCCAATCTTTCTCCAGCCAAGCTTGATCTTATCTCTTCCCAGCACAGAAATCCTAGCGATTCCTCTCTGTCTGCTGAAGAAAGACGGGTCACACTGGCACGGTCTGCAGATTTCTTTGTGAGATTCCTGGAACTTGCCTTCTCAGCTGTTTCTGCCAGTCTCCCTCTGGGCCTAGGGTGCCCAGCCTGCTTGACCTCCTCACTGTCCCCACACCCAGCCTAGTCATGCTCGCGCCCACTGATTCAGCAAATATTTACTGAGTGCCTGCTATGCACCAGGGACTCAGTACACACAGGGATCTTACCATGTGGTGGAGGGACGACAGTAAACAAATAGGCAATAGCAAGTCAGGTGGCAAGAAGGACTATGGAGAATAATACAGCAGGGAAAAGCTAAAAGATGATGGAGGGTAGTTAGACATGATGAAAATAACTTATTGTTTATTGAGCACCTTCTGTATGCAAGCACTGCATGGGATGTTTACTTACAAAACCAAAATGAGCTGAATTGCATTTCCTGTCTTCTATTTCTACTCAAATCCCACCTCTCTCAGGAAGCCTTCTCTGCTGTCTCTCTGCTGGTCCCTCTCATCTGCATCCTCCTGCTATATCTCTGTGTGGGTCCTGAGTAGCTCTTCCAGACCTGGCTAAAGATACAACTGATCATTATCTAATTCCAAAACACCACACCTTGGAAGGTTCCTGGTGCCCACTAAGTACAGAGATCCAAAGAGAACCTTGTGAGGGTCCTTCAACCTATGCTGGGATAACTATAGAAGAATTTACAACAGAGCTCTCTAAATAACCAACCCCTAGACATCATCCCTGAAGATTTTCAATCAATGGGAATGAGAAACGCCCTCGAATATGATTTTATAGCCCCCCATTCCCAGTGGATTCTGCTGCACAATGGGGCTTGGAAGCTCCTGGTCCAGGAGTTTAAACCCGCTGTGAGGTCTCTTCAGTGGATACACAGGATGAGAAGTGGCGGAGTGGCCAAAGGACCAGACTTCAGACCCCACCTCCATTCCTGCAGCTCCTTTGTGTTTTTACTGGGCTTCTACATCAGGATTTACCTGAAGGACGTGTTGTGCAGCAGGAAGAGGAGAAAGGGGACAGGTCGGAGGCCAAGAAGAGAGAGCTACATTAGGGTGGGGTAAAGAGCATCAACTCGCAGGGATGTGAGAAAAACAGCATTGATGGCTTCTAGAACATGCTAATGGCTGTTTGTTAATTTCCCTAATAACTCAAGAGATTGACTTTTCCTGAGCAAGTTAAATACTAATTTTCCTCTAGAGCCGATTGATCTTTCTCTTCCAGTGGGTTATGATTTGCAAATACCTCTGATAGCACCATTGGTCTGATACTCTGAGCCTGGGTGCCTCTCTTGCCCTACAGCATCTCCTTGGCTATTTTTTTCCCTCTCTGATGTCACATGCTCACTTGTTCTCTTGATTAATCACTGGGCTATTTGATATCACTAAATCACTCCTTCAGAGTGACAGATGCTCACAACTAAGGCCAGCAGCTGAGGGCTGCCAGGCACCCAAGGGTGACTGAACCCTTCCACTGAGACTCAGAAACCCTCTGACTAGAAGGTTTGGGGGCAGCCAACCCATTTGCTCCCTGCCGCTATACAGTTTTGATCTAAATGGTTGGAAAGCATTTCTAGTGAAGGCAATTTGACAACGTCCCTTGGTAATTCTACTTGTTACAAAGCTTCCCTATTAAAAAGTTTAGAAAGTTCCTGTTCCCCTCTTAACATTTAACCCTTTTGTGATATTTTAACCCGTTTTCTTCATTCTACTTATTAGTAGAGAGAGGGGGTTAAGAGTAACTGTTATGGCTTAGGTTTAGAATGTCCCCCCTAAAGCTCATATGTTAAAAGCAGGGTCCCCAATTCAGGAAGGCTCAGTGGTGGGGCATGGCTGGAAGAGGTGGACCATGGGGGTTGTGGTCTTAGGAACTATATGTGCCCCGTGCCCCCTGCCCTGTTTCTGGCTGCCATTATGAGAGCAGTGTCCCTCTGCTGTGCCTTGCTGGAGGTGTTTCTGCCTTGGAGCTGGCCAACTATGGACTGAGCCTTCAAAACGGTGAGTCCAAAGAAACCTTCCCTCCTCCGAGTTGTTCATGTCGGGTTTTCTGCTCACAGTGGTGAAAATGCTAACTATAACAGCAACCATCCTGAGAATGATCACGTGTGGGTCTCATACATGAGAAGATAGTCGCTGCCCCCATACCCCATCTTTTCCTTTTTTAAATACTGCTCTACTGCATAAATGAAAGGTTTAGTTGAACACTCCATGATCCAGGCTACCTTTAGTCGAATTCTTAAGCCAAAAGATATATTTTCATCAATTCTTTTCTTGAGAGGCAGGTAGACCCTCTAAGATTCACTTAAAACACTTTAAAGTGAATAACACAAATAACAAAAAGCATCTTCTGCCTCTTTTGTTCTTTCTTTCAACATGTATTCAGCAGCAATTCTGTGCCAATTTCCTTCCTGCAAAGTGCTGGGGACCCAGTGATGCCTAGGACCCAGCCCCTCCCTGTAAGATGTCATGGTCTCCCTAGGAAGACAGGTAAAGAGCTGAAATGCACTGTGGGACTTTCTGTCCAAAATGACCCTGGTTAGAGGCTTCCAACAAACTTCTCCTTGTTTCTCAGGAAAATACCCCAGAAAATACAAATATGAAGACTTAGATAACCAAGTAAACAAACACAGACAGACAACCTAATTGCCAAAGTGTGAAAGGAGCTGACGACACAGACAAGGCAGATAAAGTTGGATTGAGAAAAAACTATCAAGCACATGTATGACGTGTGCCAAGTTCCTTTCTTTAAAGAGAAACTGCTTTAAAGAAATAGGTAGGAGGGCATGTTGTAATTCCTATGCTCTCATACCTGACTCAGACACCCAGAAAATACTAACCAGAAAATGGAATAAATATCCATTACCACCATGGTTGCTTTAGCTTCAAACCAAAAGACAGTTTCCCCTGGTCATCCTCCTCCTTTCCCCAATATAATCTTATACCCAGGAAGAGCTGGGTATAAAAAATGAGAGACACCTGGAAGATGGACCAGCTAATGAAGACACAATGCATTCTGGATGTGGAGAACAGTAGAGGGGCTTGAGTGGGCACAGTAACAACTGTAGGGACCATGCAGCCTGTTGACGAGTTTTTTCTGTGACACATCAGATCAGAGGACCAGAGAAGTGGGACAGTGGTCAGAGGAAGATGCTACCTCAATAGAGCAGACATACTCTCCACGAAGCCTGTTGGCAATTGAACATTGCTGGTTCTCTAGTTGTAGGTCTACCAAGAAGATTCAACCATCAAGCAAGTAGACAAGTGGAGGATGCAAGGCCAACCCCACCCATCCATCCTTTCGCAATACACTCAGAACCAATGAGTCTCTCCCTTTGCATGAAGAAGTAAAGAAAGGTCAGGATAGCCCAGGGACCGATGAGAATGCTGTAAAACAAGGAGTGGGAGGAGCATCTTCAAGACCCAGGTGAGGAGCATCCTTTGAAAATCATGCTCTGCGGAATCTAGAGGCATCTCCAAGAAACGTCTTGGCATTTGTGAAGATATGAATTCCATGATAAAAGCAACTTAGGAGAAAATAAGTTAAAGCAGAAAAGGCAGCTGAATGAGAAAAGAAGGGAGGGTAAAGAAAATAAAGAAAGGAAGCCGGGCGTGGTGGCGCACACTTGTAATCCCAGTACTTTGGGAGGCGGAGACCGGAGGATCTGGGTTGCAGCCAGCCTCAGCACGCGCGCGTGCGCTCGCACTCTCTCTTTCTCCTCCCCCGCTCTTTCTCTCTTTCTACCTAGTGAGGCCCTCCGCAACTTCGTGAGACCCGGTTTCAAAATAAAAGCATAAAAAAAAAAATAGGGCCGGGGGGTGTAGCACGGAGGTAGAACGCCCCTGCGTTCCATCCCCAGTACCGCAAAAAAAAAAAGAAAATAAAGAAAGGAAGCCGGGCGTGGTGGCGCACGCTTGTAATGCCAGTACTTTGGGAGGCGGAGACCGGAGGATCCGGGTTTGCGGTCAGTCTCAGCGCTTTCTCTCTCTCTCTCTCTCTCTCTCTCTCTCTCTCTCTCTCTCTCTCTGTTTCTCTCTACTTAGTGAGGCCCTCTGCATCTTTGTGAGACCTGGTTTCAAAATAAAGTATAAAAAATAGGGCCAGGGGTGTAGCGCGGAGGTAGAATGCCCCTGGGTTCAATCCCTGGTACCGCAAAAAAAAAAAAAGAAAGGTATTAGAGAGCCAAAAGATCAGTGTCAGAATTAAACTCCACATGGGTGCATCAGTAAGAGCAGGTGTGCTGTTGCTGAACATTGAATGCAAGATGTGGAAGACCAGCTGGAGACCCTTTCCAAGAACACATACAAAGTGGAGAGGAAAGGGAAAATGCTAAGAGAGAATACAAAACACATGGAAGACAGAAAATGGACAACCAGCATGTATAAAACTGTGCTAGTTGTTTGCAAGGGGGCTGTGAATAACAGACAAATAACAAAAGGTGTCTTCTGCCTCTTTTGTTCTTTCTTTCAACATGTATTCAGCAGCAATTCTGTACCAGTTTCCTGCTAGTTTTTTGGACCCTCCTCACCCCCAAAAATCCGAGGACAGTTTAAAGTTCATAAAATAAAGACCAATACAAATGCCATGAAAGTAATGACAAAGTTATAGAAGAATACAACTTTTCTTAGATGAATAAAGACCTAGTGGTCACGTTTAGGTGTTATTTTTGTTGTTGTTGTGTCTTGTTTTTGTTTTTGTTCTTGAAACATATGGATATTTTAAAGAAGTCTTATATATCCAAGGACACACACAAACAGGCACATCTATGGACATCTAGAAAAACAGGTTACCTATAGTAGCATAAATATCTTTAGCTTTGTAACACTAAATTCCAGAAGAAAATAGAGCAAGAGCTATAAAGTGTTTGTTTGTTTGTTTGTTTGTTTGTTTGTTTTTGTAGGGGTTTTTTGTTTTAATATAGAATTTTAAAGGGAAGATTTGTGTCACAATAGGTATGCACCCAGCAGCAAGTTGTAAGAAACAAACATTTCCAGGTCTCAGAAATTTACAACAGCTTAGAAAAAAACATACTTAAAAATATATTCCAATTGGTAAAGAGGTGATGTTTGGTACCAAGCATTAAAATCAGTTAGATTAGAAGTCTAAAGGTTTGTAAATGGCTTTTAATATATTTTTATTTATCCTGTATAACTGTAACTTTTACCCTCTGACCTGAATCTCCCATTTCCTCCCACTGTCCATGGTAGCCACTATTCTGTTCTCTGTTTCTATGTATTCAATTTTTTAATTTCATATATAAGCAAGGACTTGGAGTATTTTTCTTCTGTTTCTGGCTTATTTCACTTAAGCATAATGTCCTCCCAGTTCATATGGTCACAAATGGCAAGATCTCCTTTTAAAGGCTGTATAATAACTCCATTGTGTGTGTGTATGTGTGTGTGTGTGTGTGTGTGTGTGTGTGTGTCATAATTTCTTTATGTACTCATCCATTGATGAACAGTTTCGGTGTTTCTATACCTTTTGTTGTTGTTTGTTTGGTTGGTTGGTTGTTTTGAAACAGAATCTCGCTAAGTTGCTAAGGGCCTCGTTAAACTGCTCAAGCTGGTCTTTAACTTGAGATCCTCCCGTCTCAGCCTCCCAAGTACTGGGATTATGGGTGTGTGCCATCACGCCTGGCTGTTTCTATATCTTGCCTTTGTGTATAATGATGCACATACTTGTCTTTTTCTGTTTCTTTCATTAATATTTCATAGTCTTCAGTGTAAAGATCTTTCATCTCTCAAGTTAAATGTATTCCTCGCCATTTTATTCTTTTTATGCAATTTTAAATGAGATTTTCTTGATTTCTTCCTTGATGTCTAGTCCAGATAGGTTGTTCTTCACAACAGTGAAGAAATGCAACTGATTTCTGTATGTTGATTCTGTATACTTTTAAATTAAAATAAAATGCAAAGCGTACTCTCAGAAAATATACATATTGTTAAATTCTAATTACTGAAACCTAAATCTAATAGTTCAAATTATATTAAGTCCAAAGAGAAGGGGAATGGGGGAGGGGAGCAAAGTTGTCTGAAATTCCTCATTTACTTAGGAAGGAATCAGAAGCTATTTGTCCCCACTCTTGAATCTTACACACACAGAAATTGGTTTAAGCTAAGTAAACTTAGTTTTAAAATGGCTTAAAAATAGTTTAAAGTTTAAAAATGGTTTTCAAAAGTTAAAGGTTTCTATAAATATACTTAAAATAAGTACATATACCATTGAAAATACTGGGGAAGATAAAAACAAAATATCACCCTTATGTTTAAAAAAGAATAACAACAGCCAGGCGTGGTGGTGCATGCTTGTAATCCCAGTACTTGGGAGGCTGAGACAGGAGGATCCAGGTTCACGGCCAGCCTCAGCTACTTAGTGAGGCCTTCCGCAACTTAGTGAGACCCTATTTCAAAATAAAGAATAAAAAAATAGGGCTTGGGGGGTAGCTCAGAGGTAGAATGCCCCTGGGTTCAATCTCCAGCACCACAAAAAAAAGAATAATAACAAAAAACTTAATAAAGTTACTGTTTAAGTACTAAAAACTCATAATAAATTCAGAAATCACTTCCAATAACAAACATGAATGAATTGAATCTTGACCAAAAGATAAGCAAGAAATTACAGTCTTCTCAGCAGCAAAATTAAATGCAGAAAGAAAATTACATATATATAATATTTGTATTATCTATAAAATATATAAAATTATATATGATATATAATTTGTAATATCATATATGCCCTACAATCCTATATGCATCTAGATTTTTATTCAAGACTAAGAATGGAATAAAAGACATATTCAAGCAAGACAGAGGAAATTTACTACCAAGATACTGTCTCTAAGAGATCTATTAAAGGAACTATTTCAGGAATAAGGGAAATAAACTCAGAAGAGCAAAGGAAGGGATAGAAGCAAGTTTGAGTAAAGGAACTGTTAAACATGTGGGTAAATCATCCGGGTTTATGAAAGCAAGATAACACTAAAATACAGAATAAGAACGGCATTTGAAATGGGAGTTAAAAAGCCAAATGTGTTTTTAAAACCATTGTACCATTTGAAAGCAGGCAGAAACATTGAATATGGTATAAAGTCAACCATTCTTTAAAATGTTAAGGGTGGCCACTTTCAAATAAACAGTGAGAGAAAAGAGGAATAATGAAAATTAATCAGTACAGTGGAAAGTAGGAAAGTAGCCGGGGTGTGTGTGTGTGTGTGTGTGTGTGTGTGTGTGCGCGCACGCGCGTGTGTGCACACGCACACGCATGTTGGGGACAGCATAGTACCTATGAAGCACAAGATAAAATAATGAAAATAAATCTAAGCATACTAGCAGTAAGAATAAATATAAACACAAGAAATTCATCATTCTAAAAGACAAACATCATATTGGTTAAGAAAAAAATTATATACTGTTGAAAAAAACACATCCAAAAACAAATGACTCACATATATTCAAAGTAAATGGATAAGAAAAATTATACTAGGCAAATATTATTTTTAAAAGTTGGCACAGCTAGATTAATACCAAAAAAAATAAATATTAAAAAAGCATTATTAATAATAGAGGATCATTACGTAATAATAAATGGAATCATTCTTTTAGGAAGACATATGAATTCCAAATGTCTACATACCTAAGGCATAACTTTAAATGCTATAAAAGGAAAAAAAAGACAGAATTCCAAGGAGAAACTGACAAATCTATCATTAGAGAGAGATTTGAATGTACCTCATTTTGTTATTTATAGATCACAAAAAACTTGACTACATACCAAGGCCACAAATCAAAGCTCAGCAAAGACCAAATAATTTGTTATACAGGTAACATCCTCTGACCTCTAAGCCATTTAATTAGAAATCAATAACAAAAGAAACTTTGAAACACACTTTACACACTATAGCACATGATGTACATACACAAACCTATAAGACTCAATCACTATCCGAAGCATGAAAGAGAGGGAAGGGGGAGGGAATAGGGTGGGATTGGAGGGAGGGCTAAATGAGCAATGTGTGCATGCATGATGTTCATACCCTGACATATATCAAAATGTATAATTACAATGCACCAATAAATGAACATCAAAAATAACGTTCAAATAGGAATCATAATGGGATCTAAAAAATATTTAAAATTGGATGATAATAATAACGTGACCTCTCACAACCTCGGAATGCATGTAACGTGGCATCTAAAGGAAAATTCTTACCTTATATTAGATATCAGAAAATATGTTAGAATGAGGGAAAATTGATAAGTTCACTAACTCGATCATCTAAAAAAAGCAATAAACCTGAGACTAACTCAAGGGAAAGAAACAAAAATAAGTATAAATACATAAAATCACAAGAATGAGAAATAAAGAAATTGGTGTCCAAAATCCCACATCTCAAAACTCACTATTTAGCCAGGCATGGTGGCGCATGCTTGTAATCCCGGTACTTAGGAGGCTGAGACAGGAGGATCACAGGTTCGTGGCCAGCCTCAGCTACTTAGTGAGGCCCTCTGCAACTTAGTGAGACTCTGTTTCAAAATAAAGAATAAAAGAATAGGGCTGGGGGTGTAGCTCGGAGGTGGAATGTCCCTGAGTTCAATCCCCAGTTCCACAAAAAAAAAAAACACTATTTGATAAAAATAAAGAAACCAATAAAAGACAAAAATCTGCCAAGTTTGAGATAGTTTTCAAGGGGTAGAGTGGGGGGCACAATGAACAAGACAAAAATAAATATCAGGGATGGAAAGGGGGATAAACATATAGAGTAAAACTTTAAAACATTAAAGAACACTAAGAAGCCAGGCGTGGTGGCACACGCCTATAATTCCAGTACTTGGGAGGCTGAGACAGGAGGATCGCAGGTTT
>PVJS01008996.1:0-33335 GCA_004027185.1 Glis glis
GAATTAGTGGTTGCTCCAATCCTAAGACTCCAGCTCTTAGACCGTTCGACCAGCTACTGGTTCCTCTGACCCTCCACGTGCAGTCAGAACCTGGGACTACATTGCTGCAAACTGTAAGCCATCTGATAAATCCCTTTTTTAAAAAATATACTCATTCTGTGTATTCTGTTAATCTAGAGAACCCTGTCTAATACAGTTGAGAACTATACAACCATTTTAATCACATACTACAAAACTGCAATAATGAAAACAAGATGAGATTTGTATAAAGGTTGTCAAACAGATTACATAGATCTGTGGAATAAAATCAGTAGTCTAGGAATGAGCCCTTTTAAATATGGTTTATCTATTTGTTAGTAGCACACAAAATAATGGGTGTATTTGTGACATTTTCATACACGCATGTAACATACTTTGATCATATCCACTCTCCCTATTATCCTCTTACTCCCTCTCGCTCTGGTTTCCTTCCACTTTTTAGTAGTCCCTCTTCTACTTTCATGTCATTTTTGTTTTCTAGATTCCACACATGAGACAAAACATGTACTATATTTCTTTCTGAGTCTGGTTTATTTTGCTTAATGTGATGATCTTTAGTTTCATCCATTTTTTATGAACATGACATGATTTTGCTCTTCCTTATAGCTGAATAACACCTCATTGTGTATATATACCACATTTTATTAATCCATCTATTCATCCATTGATGGGCATCTAAGCTGATTCCATAACTTGACTATTTTGAATAATTCTATGACAAACATAGCTATGTAGGTATCCCTATTGTATGGCCTAAGTATTTTTGACAAAGATGCCATGGCAATCATCTTCATCAAATGGTGCTGCTGGAACAACTGGAAAATCTTATGTAAATATACCTCTCATCATACATATAAATCAACTCATATACCTGATACAGGACTTATTTCTTTATTATGTAAAGAACATATACAACTCAATAATATGTTAACAATCTAAATCTAAAATGGGCAGCAGATTCAAATATATATTTAACAAAAATAATCATTTCCAAAGAAGGTATATAAATACCAAATAAGCACAATGTCCACCAAAAAGCCAGTTCACAAATGTTCCTAGCAGAATCACTCATAATAGCCAAAAAACCCTGTAAACAATCCACATGCTTAACAAATACTAAATTAATAAAGAAAATATAGTTTATCTATATGATGGAATATTAGTCATTAATGAAAATAAGCAGACTACTGATATGACGTAACAAAGTGCAATGCTCAAAACACCATAATTTAAAAGCCCAGACAAGAAAGCTTACACTTATATTAAATGTGCAATATGTGCAATGTATAACCTCTTGAGACTAAAAGCACATCAATGGTTGCCTGGTGTTGAGCATGAAAATAGTGATTGACTGAAAATATGTGTGAAGGAACTTTTTGAATGATGAGAATGTTTTAAATTAGATTATGATGATGCCTGCACAACTCTGTGGATTTGCTAAAAATCATTCTTAAGATGGATTAATTTTCACATATGTAAACTCTATCTCAATAAAGTTGTTAAAATTCTTTCATAAATTCATATTTCACAAGAGAGCTAGCATTTTCTACAGAACCTTTATGTTTTCGCTAATTCGTAATTTCCTTATAAATCTTGAAGTTTAGTAATAACATCTCCAAAATGTCTATCATCTCCTTAAGAGAGAGGGTTCCCAAAGACAATGCTACCCCCTGACTCACTCTTAAACACATCCTGATATTGGCCCCAACCCAGTCTAAGTAGATTTCTCCAGTAGTCATAGAAGCATTTTTTTTAAATAGGAAAAAAAATTAACAATGACAACAAAAACATTTGAAATTCTTAACTATACAGATGTGAACTCATGAACAATTGTCTATGCCCTCTGAGACTAACTTTTCATCTTATTCCATTTTGTGTTTCTATAACAGAATGCCTGCAACAGGTAATTAATAAATAACAGAATTGTATTTCTCATAATTCTGGAGGCTGGGAATTCAAAGATGAAGGCGCCTGCATTTGTTCTGATAACAATCTTCTCACATGGCAGAAGGCAGAAGGGAAAGCTAAAGCAAGCTACCTGAGCCCTACATGAAGCCACTTTTAAAAGATCCTTAATCCATTTGATAAGGGAGCAGCTTTCATGTCCCAATCACCTCATAAAGTCCCCAGTTCTCAATACTATTACATTGGCAACACCTGAATTTTAGAGTTGATTAACATTTCAATGCAATTTTTGGGGACAAAAACATTCAGATCAAAGCACTTCTCAACTGTGAACTTTCAAATTGGGTCATACCCTAAACACAGTGGGTTGTTTCCGAATTAAATGGAGCAATGTATGAACCATGCCAGGCATGGTGCCTGGTATATTTTTCATATTCAAAAAGTGCTAGCTGGCCTCCCCTACCTACAAAAATTTCTACTACATTGCTTCACTAGCAATCATTTCAGTGTTAAGCAAGATGACAACTAACTCCTCTTCTCTAACATTTGGTATCATTGGTTTATTTCATGAGTTTGAAACATTTATCAATGTTAATCCATATGCAGGCAATAAATAGGTCCTGAATGGTAGAGAACATGTTTTAATAATCTAAGTAGGGAGTGGCCTTCAAACCAGGAGAAACTCCATTGAACAATTATTTGATATCCCAAAAGATAGGCACCCAAATGAGCAAACAGAAAATTATAGTGTTAGAAGCCAAGATAATTGATAACACAACAAAACCAAAGTTTCTTTTTATGAGGTATGTGCATATTTCAGTGTTACGTGATAAAGGGGAGAATATGTAGACATTGGAGGATTGAGTAAAGTAAAATAGTTTGCAAAGTTAGAGATAAGGGGAAAGTCATATGGCACAGGAAGCAAAGATTAGAAGACATCTATTTTCTAAAAATATGCTATGTTCTTGATGGAGGACATTGCTAAGCTGAAGATGGAAATATAGAATCGTGTTTTGTTCGGCGTTATAGTAGGCTCAGGCTTCATGCTCCTCATTTAAAATCTCATCAGTGAGTCACTGACAGCTAGGGTAAGGCAGTTGTTAATTAAATAAAGTCCTCCCCTTGCCAAAGAGTTTAAAATGCTGGTAGCTAAAATACCAAGCTTGAAGCTTCTCCTGTATCTGCAGTAACTTCTTAAATGTCAGTGAACCTGAAAAAACATGAACTTTCATTTACTTCTTTTCTTCTCAAAGCTACACTACAGTAAGTGGGAACTGCTTGCAGAATAGGAAGCACAAGTCTTATGGTCAAAAATGTGTTTTTAATTTCTAACATCTTCTACTCGGGATCTTCTTCAGAAACAGAAAAGTAAAAAACATACATATATATATGCATGTACAGTATTTTTAAATTTTATATAGTGTTTACTATAAGCTAGACATTCAACAACCTATAAAATTCTTGACAACATATAAGGTATTACTTTTGACACTATTTTATAATTAACAAATTGAGTATAAAGAATATTTAAAATTTTTATGTCAAAATCAGATCATTAGTAATATGCTGCATATATTATATGTATATTTTTATATATTATTTATGTAATTCTTTAAACACATTTCTAGTCTATAAAGGAATTAACATATATTCAAGTATACATCTCTATATATTTCATTCTATAAAGAAATTAATATATGTATATATTCCAGTGTATAAAGGAATACTGTTTTCTTTATTCAGCTGCTACAGTCTGAATGTTTGTGCCCCTACAAAATTTATATGTTGAAATCCTAATCCCCAAGGTTATGGTATCAAGAAGTAGGACCTTTAAGAGGCATTTATGCATGAGGGTAGAGCCCTCATAAATGGGATTTTTGCCCTTATTAGAAGAAGCCCAGAGAGCCACCTGTAACAACTTCCTATGTGAGGACACAGTTGAAAAGATGCTACAAGAAAATGAGCCCCAACCAGGTACCAAATCTGCTGGTGCCTTAATCCAGGATTCTCCAGCCTCCAGAACTGTGAGAAATCAATTTCTGTTGTTTATAAGCCACCCAGCTTGTGGCATTTTGTCATAGCAGCATGAGCAGATGAAGATGCCAGCAATGAGAAGTTACTGAGTTTCTATTTGTTGATTTAGAGTTGCAAACTCTTGTGAAGTAGTAATTATTTTAAACAAGCATGTATTTTGCTCCTGGCTGTGGCTTTATTGTTCAAGCTTCTAATTGGAGTTAATGATTGAATCTCATCTGCAGAGTTCAAACTCACCTAAATGTTTCCGTTGATAAATTGGTTGGGTGATCTTTTATAGCTGTTTTGCTTTGTATTTTACAACGGGGAAAAAAGGTGTTTTTCACTGATTTTCCCTGGCCTAGCAGGTTTATAATTCAAAAATTTCCAATGCATTTTATACCAGAACTTCCAGAACAAGTAAGAAACTGCCATTCCCTTTCTCATCTGTTCTTTGTCCAAAATGCTTAAAACCAGAAGTGTTTTGGATTTCGTATTTTTTTAGGTTTTAGAATATTTGCACAAACATAATGAGATGCCCTAGGGATAAGTACTAAATATAAACATAATATTAATTTGTTTCATATCTACCTTATACACTTATCCTAAAGGTAATTTTATATAATACTTTTAGTGTACCTGCATTTAGACTGAAACCCATCACGGGACACAGGTGTAGAATTGGCCCCTTGTGACATCATGTTGGTACTCAAAATGTTTCAGATTTTGGAACATTTCAGACTTCAGATTAAGGACGCTTATCTTATGTTAGGAATCAACTTCCAAGCTGGGGTTGACTCAGCTGTTACCTAGACCTTGCTCCAGCTCTGTTCTTAACATCTTAATTTTTCCCATAGCTTTCAGACAGATGTTTATATAAAGTCTCTCTCATGTATCAAATGACACAATTTGAGATATGACACTTGTTAAGTTTCCTTACTGTAAGGCTTATGTAAAATAACTTTGTATAGATGTATACAGTGATGGGCATATAATTCAAGAAAAAAAATATACTTTCTTCAATGATCAACTATTTGTTCAGAGCAAAGAATTGCTTGGCAGAAATTTCGCACATATCAGTAAAACCAGTAGAAATGAATTACATGTTTCCATTTGCTTGTTTCATTCAAAAGAAAATCCATCATTCATAAGCAATGTCACAGATATTTTAAAGTATCTCTTGAGTACGTAAGTCTATGAACAAATTATACTGGTAGAAGAGAAAATATGAAAGACATTTTGGTGCAATGATATGTTTTGAGTAAAAATATTCTAACCAGTATTCATGGTTTTAAGGCAACATGAAATCAAAACTTTAAATATAACCATGTTCTTGGTCCCAGGTGACAAATTAATACTGGATTTTTTTCAGATTAAAAGAAAAAACAAACAAAAAAAAAGCCTAGCTGAATGTAAAGTCCCTATTAGCCTGAAAAGAAAAGTTGATGACAAAAAATACATGTGGTTTTGTTGTTTTTTGCTGTACGGGGGATTGAACCCAGGGGCATTCTACCTCCAAGCTACACCCCTAGTCCTATTTTATTTTATTCTTTATTTTGAAACAGGGTCTCACTAAGTTGCGGAGGGCCTCACAAAGTACCTGAGGCTGGCCGCGAAGCTGGATCCTCCTGTCTCAGCCTCCCAAGTACTGGGATTACAAGCCTGCACCACCCCACCCGACCCATATGTAGTTTTGATAATGTAGTCTACTTTTGCAAAACCATAAATTTTATTAATAATTTTGAAAGATATCTACAACCAAAAACTTTATATGTTCACTTTTCTTATATAATTATTTATCAAATTTAATACCTATACACACAACCTACTGCAATCTTTCAGTGACCTATGAATTCTCCATAAAACCTGTCAAATAATTATACCTATAAAACCATAATCATATGCATATCTAAAGCTAAAATTATTCTCAAGTGTACACTTTTAATATTGCAAATATTTGTTATGAATAATGCCTATCAGAAGATACAAGTGTTTAGAAACATTCTTTTCTAATAATTTTCTTGCTAGGGCTAATGACTTCTATGAAAGTCATTCATAAAAGTCATTAGAAAATTTGTTCAAATTTCTGGATTTTTGGTGTGTGGGGCAGAAAGAATTCTGCTTTAAAAAGGGCCACCATGTGGTCAATCAATGTTAAGAAGCAGCCATAAGCAGGGAAAAAGTTAAGTCAAAGAAATATGATTGAAAATAAAAGGCAAGGCTGAGACAGGGGGATTGCAGGTTTGAGGCCAGTGTATGGTAACTTAGCGAGGCCCTGTTTTGAAATAAAAAATAAAATAGGGCTGGGAATGTAGCTCAGAAGAACTTCCTGGGTTTAATCCCCAGTGACACACACACACACACACACACACACACACACACACACACACAAATTGCATAGCTTTCCATGTCAGCTTGACAATTTGAGCGCTATCTCCTTCAGGATTCTTTATCTCAGCATAGTTTTAGGTAACAAAACTAGTGGCTTTAAATTCTTGTTCCGATTAATTATATCTAATCATGCAGCCCACCGACCAGCACTAGCATAGCGTGTGCACTGGCAGGGACACCTGGACTGCACCTTTCTGTTGGGATGTTCAGTTTCCCTACGAAGTTCAGGAGATTACCACTGGAGTGTCCACTTAGCACGGCCTTTTGCCACCTTTTCCCATAGTTGATTTGACCTGGGGTAAGCACCTGGGCCAACCTGTCCAATAAAAATTTTCCTCAGGAATTTTACACTCCAAAAAAAGAGTCACAACATTCTCTTTATTGACACTGAAACTGTGAGATGTAATATTCAGGAGCTGTCAGCAACTATATTTCATGACATGTGGAAAAATCATAAACCAACCTCCATAGAGAATAAAGATAGAAACAGGGAAAAATTTGCATTCTAGGCTCCATCTCTGACTTCCAGAAGTTTAGTTGTTAAACTCTTCCTTGGATTTCTAGAAATGTCCTGATTTCACTTCTATAAAGCTCTCTCTTTCCTTGAGCTATTTCTGTTTGTACTTTCATAAAGTTCAACCCAAATTTCCCCAGCTCATGGATAAGTTATTTATGGGTAGTAATACATACAACTATGTGGTTTTGTTGTTGTAGTTATTGTTTTCTTTCTTTTCTTTTTGCGGTATGGGGATTGAGCCCAAGGGTATTGTACCTCCAAGATACACCCCCAGCCCTATATTTTATTCTTTATTTTGAAACAGGGTCTCACTCCATTGCAGAGGGCCTCACTAAGTAGCTGAAGCTGGCTGTGAACCTGCGATCCTCCTATCTCAGCCTCCCAAGTACTGGGATTACAAGCGTGCGCCACCACGCCCGACTGTAGTTATTATTTTCTAACTGATGAATAATAACTGAACTAAAATTATCTCAATGTGTATCTTTGTATAAGGAAATCAGGGAAGCAAAGGTGAAGAAAAAAGAGTGTTTTATTGTGCTAAAGCCAGAAAGTCGGTCTAGAAATACTCATAATCATCCTTGCCTTGATAGTTCTCAGTTCATGTTCATTCATTAACTTGCCTGTGTCTTACCTGAGAGGCTAGAAGAGACAAAGGGAGGCTGTGAGAGGATATTTGAGTCATAATCAATGGGATGGGAGATGAAGAGATAGGAAATGCTATGTCTACTTGGTGGCTACATATGAAGCAAGGAGGACATCACTCAGAACTCTAGACCCATATTTTCATGATATGCATCAAAAGTCATTAATTCTTGGATCCAAAAACGTTATCTAGTGATGAATAACTCAAATACTTTTGAGCTGTGCTAATGTAATCACCTAGAATATTCTCCAAACAAATAATATTTGATTCAAATAACACATAATCAGGAAATAAAGGCTGTTCTCTGTAGAACCATAAGTTGTGTTAGTCAGCTCTCCATCACAATAAAAAATACTCCCAAAGAATTAATTATAAGAAAAAAAATTTAAGCTGGACATGATGCTGAGAGAGAAGGATCACAGGTTGGCGGACAGCCTCAGCAACATAGTGAGACTCTCAGCAGCCTAGTGAGACCCTGTTTCAAAACAAAAAATACTTACAAAAGTACTGAGGATATAGTTTGGGGGTAGAATTTCCTGGGTTCAATCCCCAGTAGCACAAAACAAAGAAAAAAAAAAGAAAACCTTTATGCTGGCTCACAATTTTGGAAATTCCAGTCAGTAAACAACTGGCGCTATTTGCTCTGGGGCCTATGGCAAGGCAGCACATCATGGTGGGAAAGCATGGCAGAGCAAAACTGTTTGCCTCATGACCAAGGAGAGGCTGGGGCTCCACAGTCCTTTCTGAGAGCATGCCCACAATGACACAAGTTCTTCTCTAAAGGTCCCATCCCTCCTGGTGGTGCCACCCATTTAACACATGGACTTTGAGGGACATTCAAGATCCAAACTGTAGCATATGCGATATAGAGTAATACCCATTCTGGGCTTATTCAAACTTTATTCATTATTTCTAGAAGGACTCAGCATTGTCTCACATGAGCTCCTGGATACATGATCTTAGCTTACATAAACTGCAAAGCATTTTCCCACCTATGAAGATGCAAACAGATTTCCAGACTGTCACTATTCCAGACTGTCACTAAAAGCAGATACTGAGAAACAAATTGCTGATACTTGGGGCAACAAGTCTCCCCTCCCAAGAGATTTTGATGCCATCAGAAGTACCTCCCTCTGATCTTAACAATAGTTGTTACCTAATCGAATACCCTTGCCATATCTGATTATAACTAGATATAGCAACATTACCACACTGGGTATATTGAGCAGTTATATTTCTCAAATTTGAAGTCACATTTAATCTAGGGCTAAACTCTCAGCTCTGTCCCTAACTAGCTGTTTGACTTGGCAATTCATACAACTCATGTGTTTCACAAGCATTCATAATGAATGTGAAGAGTATAATATTGTATTTCTATTGAGCTGTGGTCAGCATTTAAAAAATGCAGGTGATATAGAATGGTGGATGAAACTATCTTGTGTTCCTAACAGAAGTCACAATACATTGTATAGTGTTTCACAATTATTGTTTTGTGAAACTATTTGTCTATGTGTTAACTTATCTTCATTCATTTATTTATTTAGCATATACTTGCTGAAGCAGAGAAAGGTGAATTTCCATGGAAAGAGAACACAGCTGAGTGACAGATACCATGCTTTGTTCAGAATTGATTTTCCCCTGTGATAACAGAATATTATGTGTGAGCAATGTGTGTCTCCCTTTAGGACTAGTTGTCCTAAAATTGATTCTTTGTCCTTCCTGCAAATACCTCATGGATAACGTTTTGCCTAATAAAACACTCATTATCACCACAACTACTATCTTACCCACCTCCCCCTATACATATACACCTGACATCTGCATCCCAAACAACAATCTACCAGATGTTCCCCTAAGACATCTAAATCTATACGAAAGCATCACATCAGATTCAGTTCAAGCTGGGACAGATACATACCAGCGCACATGCAATTATGTACATGCAAATTATATGCTAAAATACTGAATTGCCTCATCTCTTACCACAAAACAAACAAACAAAAATATCTTATATGACAAAGCAAGGCGATATCTCATCATCTCAAGTTTAGGAAAGATCTGTGAGGATCAGGAAATGCAATTAAGTAGTTTCATAAGTGCTAATAGTATTCAACTTGATATCCCCTTGGAACATCTTAACAATCAAATCCACACACTTAGAATCCCCAAATTATTTTTTTGTCCCAAATGACTTGCTATCTTGGTACACTTCTTTATCTGGCTGTAGATTACAAATAAGATGCATCTAAAAATTCCTCAAATAAGTAAATTGAAACCTCTTGTATGAAACATTAACTACTGCCTTTGCCTAGCAACGGTGATTTGGTTTTCTACATTTTTTTATTCTGTGTGTGTGTGTGTGTGTGTGTGTGTGTGTGTGTGTGTTAGTGGAGACTGAACTCAGGGGCATTCTACCTCCAAGTTACACCCTGATTCCTATTTTAAGTTGTTATTTTTTATTTTGGAACAGAGTTTCCCTAAGTGGCTGAAACTGTCCTAAAATCTGTGATCCTCTTGTCTCAGCCTCAGAAGTACTGGGATTATAGACATTAAAGCTTGGCTTTTTATTATATAATAAAAGCATACAGATACCTTAGTAGAAAGCTGGAATTAATGGGAAATTTCTATAACAAGGTTTGTATCTTTTGTTTTTTTTTTTGCCGGTACCGGGGATTGAACGCAGGGGCGTTCTACCTCTGTGCTACGCCCCCGGCCCTATTTTTTTTATACTTTATTTTGAAACCGGGTCTCACGAAGTTTAGGAGGGCCTCACTAAGGAGAGAGAGATAGAGAGAGAGAGAGAGAGAGACAGGGAGAGAGAGAACGAGAGAGCTGAGGCTGGCCGCGAACCCGGATCCTCTGGTCTCCGCCTCCCAAAGTACTGGGATTACAAGCGTGCGCCACCACACCCGGCATCAAGGTTTGTATGTTAAATGGAAAAACCTAGAAAGCATGTGTTCTTCCCCTGACTTACCACAGAGACTATTTGGAAGGAAATAGAATAACCTTTCCCAAAGGAAGAGCATGAGCAGGTAAAGAAGAACAAAGACAGCCTTGTACTGAGTGATTATGTGTCCCAAGTTTATAGTCATGGTCAAGTTGGGGCTGAACCTCGGCTCTACCACTAACCAGCTACTTGATGTTTAGCAAGTCATTGAACCTCTCTAATCATTAAGTTTTTATATATAGAATAGACCTTATAATGATGATTGTTATAGAAAGTTGCTGTTAGTATCACAGAAGAAGTGCAACATGGTGACCCAGTGTGATACCAGCATGGTAGCCTACAGTACAGTGCTGAATGAGGCAAAAGGGTGAATGATTTAGCATGGTGGGTGTCTCAGTCAACCTTCTCACTGAAAAACTCCAAAACGACTGACTACACAACTTAGAGGAAGGAATGTTTATTTGCTCACAAGTTTCTGGAGATTCTGGGTTCAGTCCATGTGTGGCCAGAGTCCAGAGCTCAGTGCATGGCAGTGGGAACTGGAGAGTATGCAAAGCTCCACTTTCACACCTTGGAGGCCTGAATCAGAGAGAGGGAGAGCACAGGGGCTCTGCTCCTCATATCGCTGAGGCTGGAAGCAGAAAAAGCAAATGAGCAAGGGTATTCAAAGACAAAAGCACAATCCCTACAGACGTATCCCCAAAGACCCACCTTCCCCAGCCACACCCCACCAGCCTAGGTTACCACCTAGATAAACCCATTATCTACTCATGAGATTACAACCCTAATGATTTGACTATATCAACCCTAAGATCTTCAGGGGACATTCTATATCTGACCATAACTGTGAGTCAACTCCGGAAGAAAATTATGTCATTTTTTCAGGAAAATGGATGGAACTAGAGAATATTATGCTAAGTGAGATCAGCCAGTCTCAGAAAGTTAAGGGTTGTAGGTTTTCTTTGCTATGTGGATGCTAAACAAGAAGACAGTTAATTTTGAATATACCAGATGCTCCTATTTTCAGTATCTTTAAACACATCTTTTTCTTCTAGAAATCTATGCTTTTAAAATTTCTGTATCTTCCCAGGTAAGAAATTTGTCAATAGTTTATTTTTTGATAGGAGTTTCATAGATCCATAAAATCCCACAACAAATTTGCCTCAACTACCCAGTGTGCTTTGAGCACTGGAAAAGAGCTGAGGACACTGTGTTGTGTTGAAGATAGTGCCTGGAAACCCTGCCCTTAGCCAGCTTTCACACAAAGGGTGGAAGAATTTTTTTTAATAATTACACAAACACACATTAAGTCCTTCAGATTTATAAGTACTATGAAAGGAAAAATACAGAGTGCCATGGAAGAATATAGCAAGAAGACATAATTTCAATTAGGAAGTTATAAAGGCTTTCCTGTTAGGCCAATGAGATAAGAATGGGTTTTTCCACTTAACAAATAATCCAATCAAAATGGGCAATTAAACTGAATAGACATTTCTCAAAAGAGGAAATACAATTATCCAATAAATATATGAAAAACTGTTCAACATCACCAGCAATTAGGGAAATGCAAATCCAAACTACACCAAGATTCTATCTAACTCCATTAGAATGGTAATCATCAAGAATACGAACAATAACAAATGCTGGGGAGGATATGGGGAAATAGAAACTCTTATGCTGTTAGTAGAATTGTAATTTAGTACACCCACTATGGAGATCAGTTTGGAGGTTCCTCAAAGAACTAAGAATGGAACTACAATATGACTCAGCTCTACCATTCCTCACTATCCCTTCAAAAGAATTAAAGTCAGAATATTATATTGATATATGTGTCCGTATGTTTATAGCAGCACAATTTACAATAGCCAAATTATGGAACCAATCCAAGTATTGTCAACAAATGAATAAATAAATAAAACAGGGTATATACACACAATAGAATTGTACTCAGCCATAATGAGGAAGAAAATTATGTCATTTTCAGGAAAATGGATGCAACTAGAGAATATTATACTAAGTGACATCAGCCAGTCTCAGAAAGTCAAGGGTTGTATGCTTTCTTTCATATGTGGATGCTAGAAAAAAATAGGAAACATAAGGTACTTTAAATAATATGGAGACCTGCAGAATAGTGGAATGTGATTGGGAAAGAGAGACCTGTAGAGTAGTGGAAAGTGATTGGAGGAGAGAATTAGGGAGTGGAAGAAAGGGGATTGGAGAAGAAAATAGTTTAAATAATAATATGGCAATATGTTAAGGTTTTACTACCAATTTCACAAACACTTGTGGGAAGGAAGGAGAGGCAAGCAGGGTGGGATGTGGAGGGAAATATACCAAGAGTTGTGTGCATGTATGTCTTCATCACATCGAACCCTACTGTGATGTATAACTGCAATGTAGTAATAAAACAATTGAAAGAATAATTGCAAAAACAAAAGTAAAATAATGTTGTGTATATATGAATGTATTACAATGAATCACATGATTATGTTCAATTATAATGCACCAATAAAATTTTTTAAGAAAACAGAAGCAAAAAGTAAAAGAAGAAAAGATAATATTTTGTGACACATTGAAAATATAAGGAACTTAAATTTCGGTGCTCAAGAATAAAATTTTATTGGAACACAGCCATGCTTATTCATTTATACAAGCTTCTATGGCTGCTTTCATGCTACACCAGACTTGCATAGTTAAAGCAAAAACTCTATGTCTCACAAAGCCTAAAATATTTACCATATGGCCCTTTACAGAAAACATTTGCTGACTCCTGATGCAGAACCTTGCAAGCCCCCATAAAGAATCTTTTTGTAAGTTAAATGAGATGCTGTTGGAGGGAGCCACTGAAATGTTTGAAAGCTACTGTGAGGACTTATTGGATTTATATTTTTAAGATCTATCTGACTGATAAACTTTTTGCCTTCAGGTTTATTTTCTTATTAATACAAAAAGTTAAGGTTTGAAAAATCACAAATCTTAGCAAAAGTTTAGAAATAAGTGCTTGGACCATGCTATGGACTAGATACTTATGTCTCACAAAAATTCATATATTGGATTTCTAACCCCCAAATGATTACTACGCATATTACATCTATGACAATATTAGGAGGAGGGTCCTTAGCAGGAGGGTGGAGCCCTCATGAGCAGCATTAAGTGCCTTATAAGAAAGGAGAGCCCATTCGTTCTTTCTTTCTCTGCTTTCAGATGTATAAGGACACAAGGAGAAAGCTGTGGATGAACGAGGATGTGTACCCTCTTCAGATACCAGATCTGCTCACACCTCGATTTTGGATCACCCAGCCTCCTGAATTGTGAGGAATAATGTTCTGTTGTTTAAGAACCCCATCTATCGTAATCTGTTATAGCAGCCTGACCTGACAAAGACCAAGTAATAAAACTTAAGAAGCTCATTACCTCTGACTTAGCAAACATTTTTGAGTATATACCATATCTAGATATTGTGCTGGGTGACAGATAAAGGTAAATTAAGTATAGCCCTTTCCTTCAACCTGCTTATAGTCTCTTTGAGATAAGATCTTAGTAGTCTAATTGTCAGATTTAGACAGTTTGGTTGATTTATCCCCTTCCTAAATAAAAGAAAGCTTAATATACAATTCAAGAAAGGCTTCCAACTCCTAGGATTGAAATAATAATTTGCTAGCTATTTTTATTGAGTGCATATATTATTTCTAATCTTTCCTAAAATCATCTAAAGTGGGCATATTAGTTCACCATTGTGGGAAAATGTTAGGGTACAAAGAAATGAAACCGCTTGTTCAAAGTCTCAGGGATGATAGTAGTGAAGTTGTCACTTAACCCAAGGATCATCTACCTGCAAACTCTGCTTCTCAACACTGGGCCATTCTCTACTGAATGATGGCTCATGAACCACTAGGGACATTCAAGATGAAGATCACAGTTGTCACCCAAAATATTAGATTTCGTAAATACAGAACTCTTATCCTTTTAATTTTTTTAAATCGCAAATCAAGGAGAAATAGACAGTGGTGGAAGAATGTCTCTGGTGCTTTTCCAGAACTTACTAGTCTCTCATTTATATTGAGAGCAGACTTCAGATTCAGACCTCTCAGTAGAAGAAAAAAAAAAAAAAACAGGGAGAATTCAGGAACACTTGCATTATAATTTTTTATCTTGAATTTTTTAATTAATTTTTGTTTCTATAAATATGTTTAATTGATGAAAAATGTGATGGCATTTTTTTCATTTAAAATAGTTATTAGAAAGTTTTCTCTTCAAGTAAACCTGATAAGGTAAAAAAGAAACATGAGTTGGCTTAGAGAAAACTATTGAATTTCTTAATCAGCATTTCAGCTGGCACAGAATTGGAAAAACAAGGCCATAGTTTGAAAAAAATTATGCATTGTGCCATGTCGCTTTTGACTTTGAAGCTGCATCTAGGTCTTCGTATTCCTGTTTGCTTGGATTTTGATTTTTAAATAGTAAATTCTCAGGACTAAAGAGATATCTAAGCACATCGTATCTACCCTCTGAGATGGAATCCCCATAATTTGTTTGTCAACACTCATAACAATTTTTTTTTATTGCTGCCATAACAAATGGCCACAAACGTGTTGATGTGACACAACAGAAATGTATTTTCTTCCAGCTCCAGAGGTCAGGAATCACACTTCCTTGGGCTGCCATCCTCTGGGAAAACCAGGGGATAATCTGTTTTCTCACGTTTTCCAGCCTCCAGAGGTTCCTGCATTCTATGGTTTGTGGCCCTGCACTCAGTGACCTCTGGTTTTATCCTCACAACTTCTCTTTCTTATAAGGACCTTCATGACTACATTAACCCACCTTTTGTGTGTGTGTGGCACTGGGGATTGAACCCAGGGGCATTCTACCTCTGAGCTACACCCCCAGACCTTTTTATTATTTTTATTTTAAAACAGGGTCCCACTAAGTTGCTGAGGTTGTTCTCGAACCTGTGATTCTCCTGTCTCAGCCTCCCAAGTGCTGGGATTACAGGCGTGCACCACCACGCCCGGTCTTGACCCACCTTATAATGTAGGGAAATCTCATCTCAAAATCCTCAAGATGTCACATTTGCAAAGTGCCTTTTGCCGGATAAGGCTGCATATTCATAAGTTCAGGGTTTAGAATATTTTCTAGGGACCATTATTCTGTCTATTGCATCACCATCTAGCTGAAAACATGGAGAGTCCCCTTTTGGAAAAGTTCTTCACAACAATCTGAAATCTATCTCAGGTCAGTCCTTTCTGGTCAATATAACAAATCTCATCCTCCTCAAGGTAATAGTTTCTGAATTTTGAAGATTGATCATTTTCCTCCCAGTCTTTTATTCTTGAGGCTAATCCTTCATTGAAGCTACAAGTTCAACCTACGGTATAATTTTAAGTCATTATTCTGGACAGTTTCCTTTAAACTTGGCACCAATTTGTCTGTATTTTCTAAATTGTGAACCTAAAACACAATATCTCCCCAAGTATCAACTTTCCTTCTGTAGAAGAATCTCAAGGAGGAATTACCTTTTTTGGTAGTCACATCATAGCGTTAGTTCATACTGAGTATCCTGTTCACTAAGACTTCAAAGTTATATAATTGTATTCCCAATCTCTTCACAGTCTTGCTTTTGAATCCTGAATCCTGCTGCACTTGTGATTTAGTTATTCATCCAATCGTTATTTATATATTTTTAATTTATTATTTTTTCTGGCTCTGGGGATCTCCATAGCATTTTACCACTGAGCTATACCTCCAACTCCTTTCATATATCTCTCTAATACATATATAATATAATATAATATATATAATATAATACAATATATATGATATATAATATATATAATAATAATATATCTTCATATATCTCTTTAATAGTTTCCACAGCCATGCTGAAACTTGTGATCCTCCTGCCTCAGCCTCCCTAGTAGCTGTGTGTGTGTGAGTGCACCACAGATCTAGGCTTCGTCCAGTCTTTAGGTAACAGATCATAATACTGATGTCAAAGGACAATTGTGAGATTTAACAGAGTACTGCATGTAAATTGCCCAGTAGGGTGCTTGTCACATAAGCATAGAAAAATACTGACTCTTTCTTTTTTTTTTTTTGTGGTACCAGGGATTGAACCCAGGGGCGTTCTACCTCCGCGCTACACCCCCGGCCCTATTTTTTATACTTTATTTTGAAACCGGGTCTCACGAAGTTGCGGAGGGCCTCACTAAGTAGAGAGAGAGAGAGAGAGAGAGAGAGAGAGAGAGAGAGAAAGAAAGAGAGAGAGAGAGAGAGCTGAGGCTGGCCGCGAACTCGGATCCTCGGGTCTCTGCCTCTCAAAGTACTGGGATTACAAGCGTGCGCCACCACTCCCGGTCCTGACTCTTTCTTATCCCTCAGTCTTAAGCATTTACCACTGCCATAAATTTCTAACAGGGCTAAGGAAAAAAGCCATGCTGGAATGGAATGAGTTGGTAACTTGTGGGTTAAGAATTTAAATTTCGATGGGAGCCAATTAGTCAGCATTAATATGCATAACTTGGGCTGGATTTAAGATGCCTCAGAGCAGTGGGACTCTGGCAAACTGGAAGCAATGACATTCAGATGCACCAGCTCCCCAAGGGTCGAGTGGACATCACTAAACCTGTCAGGCTATAGCCATGCTGCTTGTTGTCTCAGGACAGGGTCCCCAGAGCACAATCTGAAACAAGAACTACAACAAGGATTACATCAAATGGATATAGGATGGGTGTGTGCTCAGGAGGAGTGAGAGAAACAGGATAGCATACTGCATTTAAGACAAGCAAGAAAATAGTTTCAGTTAAAAACTGACTTAAGGGCTGGAGTACAGCTCAGGATAGAGGGTTTGCCTGGCATGAATGAGGCCCTGGGTTCTCTCAGCATGACCACACACACACACACACACACACACACACACACACACAATACACTACACGTCAATGTGATCCAGGCAAAGCTCTGATACACCAAAGGGAACACTGGATTGGGTTCACCTCACAAGAAGGCATTGACATTTTTTCTTTGTAGTAGGGATTGAACCCAGGGATGTCCTACCACTGAGCTAGACCCCCAGCCCTAATTTTTTTTATTTTGAAACAGGGTCTCGCTAAGTTACTGAGGGTCTCTCTAAATTGCTGAGACTGGCTTACTATGATCCTCCTGTCTCAGACTCCCAAATAGTGGGATTATAGGCATGCACCACCACACCTGGCTGGCTCTGACTTTTTATGTCTCTTAGCTACTAGTCATTGCTGCAGTCATCCCTTTTTAGGCAGAGGGTGGCATGGAGATACACAGTCCATAGCTTCCAGGATGAGGCAGCTCTTGTTTGGCCAAGGAAAATTTACCACCTGAGAGGATATATGGGAGTGGTTATTGATAACCCTTGTAAGGGCTGGCAGTAGACACACCAATCAGCTAGTTAGTGGATCTGGGTAAAGCACCACATATCCAGCAATTTTTCTCTACCATGAGAGAGGCAGGCAAGACTCCTCCAATAGCAAGAGATTGGGAGTGCATTGCTGGGGGTGGTTGTTTAAAGAGGAGGCAAGAAACACCTATAGAGTTGGCCAGTGGACAAGCTCCTCGTGGAACGGCTCAGGAATCCTCACAGGTGCCCAGTGGGAGAGTTAGACTGTCACTAGCTATTGTACAAAAACAAACAAACAAACAAACAATCCAGAGGGAACAATTTGGTGATAGCCAAGAGAAGCAGAAACAATTAACAGAAAGGATTTTAATAGCAACTTGTCATACCAGAGAGCTTCGTCACGGTCCCTCACCAGTGCCCTGCCACATCAATTCTGCAGGAGCCAAGGCCCAGGTGAGGAAATCAAAGGAAGCCGACAAACTACAAAGTGAGGTCAAGAAGTGCTCAGTTGCTGAGCCTCGAACCTAGTGGAAGGAAGGAGAATTAAACCAGACACAATATACGAATTTTAACGGCATGAATATTTCATGATAGAACATAACCAGGAAATTAAATTTCAAGGAAGGGAAATTTAATTTGGAACATCATAGAGCAGTGAAGAAAAAGGATGAAGGATGTGTATACATCCTTCCAGTTGAGATTGTTTATATATATACGGTGCCTTGATTCCAGTTGGATTTGGAGACAGCTGTATCTGAATGGCTGCCTGTAAATTTGAGGAAAACATAATTTATTGACATATCTGTAATCCTATGATTGCAAGAAGGTTTGAAGTAAGGAAAATCCATCTTATGAAGATCAGTAAATGTAGCTTGGGGTACTGGAAAGCCCTCCAAATGCTGTTATTTTTTTTTCTGGATAGCACTTTGAAGAAACATACACAAGAATACAAGTTATAAAGAAAAATAACAATGCACTTCCAAAAATGTACTTCTAAAACTTTTCTTGACATTGGTGGAAAAATTACATTTTATGCCTATACATCATTGCATATCTAACAGAATGCACAGTGCCTGAAATTCAATAGAATAAACTTTTGAAAAATTAATACATTAATTTTTATTTTTTATCCTTTACATGATGTCATTTTACTAAATGTTGTATCTTTCATGAAATATAAATGGAGAGCTGTTGTTTTTTTAACTTGATTTTTATTACTGTGCTTTCTCAACTGTATGCATGTTTTATGGTTATATTCGGTAAAAAAGCACCTTATTAATAGTCATTGAGATCATACATACATAGGAAAAAGCTTTCAAACTGATGCGAAATAATATGGTAAGCATGGTGTAAAGCAGGGAGTATCTTAGGAACAGGACTAGCATGGTTGATGGGGAGCCCCATTGTGATCCAACACAAATCGGTCTCTAACACATGATCTACTGTGTTTTCATTGGGTCACCAACATCTGTCCACCTCTACTTCCTTACTGACTGCTTCCAGAGCTTTATGATCTGGCTACCAGTCTGGCCTGAGCAGATACCAATCTGTCTATGTACAAATATAGGACTGGACTACTATTTGTAAGATAACCAAAGCTTGGATCATTCAAGTGAACCAATGTGGAAATGTATGTAGCTGCAGCAATGCAGCTGTTAGATACTTTCTTGTTGAAAGTATTAGACAGTAGTAAGGCAATACTTACATATTTACATTTACTGAGCTGCCACCTCTCAGTAAAATGTGAAAGCAATCATTACAATATTTTATTAAATTCTTATAAGAATTTAATGCAATTGATATTATTTACCCCATTATACAGTTGAGAAAACTAAGACTGGGAGAAGTTACATATCATGCTTAATGACAGAACTTATTTATCATTTGTGATAAAAGCAGGATTCCAACTGAGGTCCATCTGTTGTCAAGTACATGAGATCCTAAAAAGTCTCTGCCTTTTTGATAAGTATAAAAATCACACACTCCCACACTTTAACTTTCTCAAAGAAACTTCTCAGTTAGTACAAATTTGTAGACTTTCCATTAAACATTTGAAACACAGGGATTTTTTTCCTGTATTTTGTAATATAAAAATAATAGTTTTTCAATTATTTAAATATAAATGGAACATCTTGTTTAAAACCATTAGCAAATTAAGTTTCGGTCATAGGTCTTTCCCACTGCAAAAATGAGAAACACATTAAGCAAATATCCATGGTCCTTAGATGATGTTGGATGGGTGGATGGTAGATGAATGCAAAAAGTATAGAATTATTCATAATGCCTAGAAAGGGTCATAAATGTGTGTGACTTAACAAATTTAGGATGGAGTTGATGACACTACCAATAAAGAAATTGTAGTCCTTTAACATGAATCTTTTCTTTAAAACGTTCCAGATTATAGTTTTTGGCTTACTTTCAATGTTTGTGGCTACCATAGTAGAAATAAAAATTTTCAGTTGATGGAGCTGTTTTTTTAAGTGTTTTTATATGAAAATACTTTTTTAAAAACAAATTGTCTTTTCAAATAATATTCTTATTTTTCTTAATGCCTATGAAAAAAGCAAGTGGCTCTGGGGGAAAACAATGAGACATCTTATATGACAGCATCGTCAACAATGATGTCCTTTCATTGTCATCTTCTAATTACTACACCAAATTTGTTTGTCTTCATCAGAATTTCCACTTTCAAATTATCTGGAAAAAATCCAGGTGTGGTGGCACATGCTTGTAATCCCAGTACTTGGGAGGCTGAGATAGGAGGATCACAGGTTTGAGAGGACAGCCTCAACAAGTAGTGAGATCTCATCAATCTAGCAAGACCCTGTTTCAAAATAAAAATAAAATAGGGCTGGGGGTGTAGCTTGGAGGTAGAATATCCTTGGGGGTTCAATCCTCAGCAACACACACACACACACACACACACACACACAATCTAGAAAAGATCAACTGGGAAATTACACCATATATCTGATTGTCTAATTAGATCACGTCTTTTCTTCCATGAAATAATGGTTCTGAGGAGATATTATCATCATTTATAAATTTGATATGAATATTTGAGCATAGTCTAAAATCACATTTTATATTTATACATATGTAAAAATAATCTTTACATCTTAAAATTCAGCCTCCACAATGATCAAGCAAATCCAGGTAGCGGTAACTTCAAATACATCCAAAATTTATTGTTTTGTGTATTGTCCAATACTATCAACTTAGAACAATACTTGCTAAGACTAGTAAAACTGCCTTCTTTCTTCTCCCCTTGCCCATTGGCAGGAGTTACTCCACAAAGCAGTTAGATTCTTTGTGAATGTCAGTCTTATTATTCCTTTTCTTAGATTGAAGCCTCTAATGAACTCCCAACTTACTCCAAACAAAATCCAGAACATCACAGAATACAACCCTCAATATGACCAAGGTTCCATCTAGTATCTCTGACTTTATTTCTTACAACTCTCAAAGATAAACACAGGCAGATACTAGTAAAACAGTGAAAACAGATTTTATCCATCAACTACCGAGAGTATAGAAAGGGGATGAACTCCATTCTGGCTCATGTAGAGGTGACTAGATCTTTAAGCAGAGAATCAGGAAACAGGAAAGGAGATAGTGGAGCTTGAGCAAAAAGCTCAAGTGAAAAATTACAAGAAGGAAGCAAATGGGTTGGTCCATGTGAAGCCCAACTGGGTTTGCTAAACTGGTGCATATTGAAGTCATTTGGGGGAGGGGGGCTTGATTTATCCAAGCAGACACTTGAAGGGGCTAGGGTGAAGGAGATCCAAGAACGCAGCCTTGAGCTGTTATAAACTATGTTTGTTTTTGTGAAAGTCTCTATAGGCCAAGGTTGAGGGCTAGTGAAGAAAAAGTTTCAGAGGCTGGATGGACTTTGGCCAAGGAGGGAGTCTTTGTCCTAACTCCTACCATGCTCTGCCATCCACACTGACTTCTTGCCATTCCCAAGCCTCTTAAGCATACTATTTGCCCAAAGTGCTTCAGAAAGGGCCTCTGCTCTGTCTTCCACCTGGATGCTCTACTCATGGATTTTCCTCATTCTCATTCTAGTCTCTGAGGTTTTTTTTTTTTCCTTTAATATTCCCAAGTAGCTGCCTTTACTCTAACAGGGCCACATCTTTGCTTGTAAGTTTGCTTACATGGTGAACTTTCACCCTCTACCCCCATCTCAAGCCACATTGCTCTCCTTCAACAAATGAGATGTGTTCATGCTCTTCTTCCTCTCCCTCATGTCCTCCACCGCCCTTTGGGCTGCACAAATTCTTCCTGCTTGTATTAAATCTTACACGTTTTGGATTCTTTTTCTTTTTTTTGTGGTACTGGGGATGGAACTCAGGGGCATTCTACCTCCGAGCTACACCCCCAGCCCTATTTTTTATTCTTTATTTTGAAACAGGGTCTTACTAAGTTGCCGAGGGCCTCACTAAGTAACTGAGGCTGGCCGCAAACCCGGATCCTCTGGTCTCAGCCTCCCAAGTACTGGGATTACAAGCATGCGCCACCACGCCCAGCCACGTTGTGGATTCTAATAGCACTGTATCTTTCTCTTTCTTCATACATTTAATCACAGGTGAAATTGTATATTAATTTGGAATTGTACCTGTTTAAGATTAACCTCATTTTTGTCATGCAAGATCCACAAGAATGTGTATTGAACTGATTTTTTTAACCACAGAGGCCCAGAACACACCTGACACCAAATGTGCACTCAATACATGTTTCTAATTAATTAATAGCTAAATGTATTCAAATTATATTTAATAGTTACAACACTCACAATATATTAACCAAATTTCTGTCACTTAAGATGCAAGGTCAGGAAGAATAAAAAGTTTTTGAAAGCCCTATATATTTTAACAAGAAAAAAGGGCATATGCATATGTATATATGGGTGTGGGTGTATATTGACATGTGTACTAGTTCTAAGGAAAAAAAATATGGTTTAGTTTTGTCTGATGTATGATATTTAAATGCAGTTAAGAAGTGATTCTAATTCCAAAGGTACATATATAAAATAGCAAAAAATGTTAACAAAACAGTTTACAGACTTAATTCTATGTAATAACTAAATAATAAAGACATCGAGTGGTTCTGATTGCCATCATTTACTTCGATAGGCAGTGACTTCCTGAGAACCAGTCATCTTGCAACTTGCTACCTTGATTTTCCCCACTGGGGGGAAAAAACATCATCATGCCCTGATAATTGGCCTTCCCTGTCTTATCAAATTAATTCTAGTATTTGCCCAAGGCATTTTTACACTTTTCTTTTTCTTAGCCAATAGAAAGCATATGTAGATGTTTGCCTAAAATAGTAAAAGACTACATTTAGAGAAAGAAATGGGGCAAGTATCAGAAAAATAGGCAAAAAAGCAGTTCTTGAAAATTATTATTTTCAAATTAACAATGGTATCAAAATTCATGGAATATCCTGTAACACTGTAAGGTTACTCAGGCCTCGAATGACATCCAAATGACTTTAGAATTGGCAAGCAGGAATGGTTTTAAATTGGTGGGATGCACAGTCCCTTAATGTATGTGCTTTAAAACATCAGCTAAGACAGGGAGCAGGGGAGCTTGGTACTGCTGCCAGGGAATAGAGGTTGGCCTGGTTTTATATTCTAAGATGGAGAATTAATTGTCCTCAAGACCCAGCACAGCAAGAATGAAACATAATAATGCAAGCCAGGGAAAGATGATGGCCCGTTTTGGTTTCTTTGCCTGATTTCTTCCAGTTTTATAGTTTATGGACTTTGTGAGTAGGAGAACCAACTCTGGGGTCTGCTATGTGATTCAAGGCAAATCACATAACCTTGGTGTTCCTCTGCCCTTTAATTTATAAAGTAAGTACAGTAGTAGTACTTAGTTCACTGGGCGATTATGGGAATTAATATATGTAAAGCACTTAAGATGGTATATAGCAGCATTTGATGTTTATAGAATACTTAGCTATTACTACTATTGGTCTCAACATTTATGATCTTAGCAAAGCATATTAAAGATGCATATAATTTTATAGTGTCTAGTCCTACTCTTCCCTTGCTTTTCCTCATTTTTATTGATATAAAAATACAATGAAAGCAACCATCAATTTATATGAGTTCTTCATTAAATTCCTCAATCTCTTGATCTCCAGCATTTAAGAAATAGAAGAAGCTATTGCCAAAGTGACTAAGCCTAAGGAGGAGTCTAAAGTAAGAAATTTATCTTGCTCTTCAAATTTAACTTAAGTAAAATAAATAGAGTGTGCCAAAAAGAGGCAAGCATAAAACACAATATTCTCATTTAAAGGTAGTCTTTCTGGAAATGATATCATATTTCAATGTTATATTTTCAAACTTAATATAATCAAGAGAAAGGAAAGACAGACTATGAAAATATTTGGGGTTTTGCAGAGTTCTAAGTCGTATATTCACTTGATAAAAATATGAGGACATTTAAGAAAATGTATCTTCTATCCAGTACATGCACAGAAAAGCTACTTTTGAGAAAAGAAAAGGCTACAAATTATTGTCAATTGATTATAATTAGAATAAAATATGCCCGATATATTTATAGTTTAATGAAGACACATCATGATTCTTTGGATAAAAAAAAACACTACACTCTATATGAGGTTTGGTATATGTGTTAGGCACAGAGAATGCTATCATATGGACAATAACACAATGAATCTGAGATGCTGCAAGATGAAATATGATAAAAACCAGAGAGTTAAGGGAACATTATGTTTCCTTGTAAAAGAGCATATTTTGAGAATTTGAGAAAAATCCTTTCTGATTTTCCTAAAAACTAAAAGAGACTTCTAGAAAAAAAGAAAATATGTTTGTTTTTAATTATAGAAATTCAGGACTCAGAGGAATTCAAACCATCTTCCTATTCAATCTTCTACCTTCATAGTCTTAGAAAACTAAGGTCAGAAGCATTGAATGATGTGCACACTGCACACCACAGTAGGAAAGGAATAATAGAATCCAAGTCTGCTAATGAAATTAGTCAATGAAAATAAGTCATTTTTTAAATTATTATACCACACTGTTAAAGGATTTTTGTGTTAACTGCATCATAAGCAGTTCAAGGTCAATGACATAGATATTGGCAGGGTCCAAATCATGAAAAAGTCAACCAAGTAGAAATATAAGAATAAAGAAGTTAGTATGAAAGGAATTATTTCAGAAACCGTATTATAGAAGTTATTTGTCAATAATTTTGTAGTTTTAATTCAAAGTATATACAGACAGGCCTAGGATACCAACATTCATTTATTTTTTTCCTCTCTCTCTCTCTCTCTCTCTCTCTCTTTCTTTCTCTCTCTCTCTCTCTCTCTCTCTCTCTCTCACACACACACACACACACACACACACACGCATACACACAAAGGAAAGTAACCTCACTTTTGAATGTTAATTTCAATTCTCTGGACACTCTTAAAACTTAAAGTCCACCATGCAAGGCAAAAGTAAAAATATTAAAAAGACAGCATTGTGACAGGCTATATTGGTTTATTGTCATTCCAGTTGGAGTGTGTCAATATTTCACTCTTGATAATGTAATGATTATGAAAATTTGCATTATCTCTTCTTATTATCATTTGGGGAAGTTACTGGAGATTGAACCCAGGGAGTTCTACCTCTGAGCTACACCCCCAGCCCTTTTAATTTAGTTTTATTTCCCCCACCCCATTTTTTGTTTCTGAAGCAGAGTCTCTCTAGATTGCTGAAAGTCTCACTAAGTTTCTGAGGCTGTCCTTGAACATGTGATCTTCCTGTCTCAGCCTCCCAAGTATTGGGATTTCAGGTGTGTACCAACATGCCTGGCTTTATTATTTTTAATATTAACATGGCTGGTAGTGACTGAAAGAGTTCTCATTTATACTTTCCTTATTTAAATAGCAATAGCACTTTTAATTATCATGTCCAACCTTGGGTTGATATCTAACTCCATAGTCCTGCAACAATGGTAACTGTAAAAGTAAATGTCCTTGCGGCCTCTGGAAGGGGCACAATGAGATTTGACTTCCCAAAAGCTTCACTCCCCCCAAAAATTGTCACTATTTTACATGTCTGGCAGCTCCCAATACAATTCCGTTCCCAGAATTTGTCTTGATTTGACCTCAGACCTGAGTCTGTGGAAATGGCTACATCTCTAGAAGTATTTGTCCAAAAATATCAGAGACAACTGTTGAACATCATAACTTCCTGAGGCAGCAATAGCACTGCGGCTGGCAGGAGGCTGACCAAAACACCTGCAGGGAAGAGAGAATGAGTCCACAGGGGGGTCAGGAAGGTCCGTCGCAGCGCTTAGCATCCAGATGGACAAAAGGAAGTGGGAAGCCATATTCAAAGTGCTGAAAGGAAAAGATTTTCAACCCCAAATTCTAAATCTCTCAAAACTATTTGGCAAAAAGAAGGATACATTAAGCTATTCCCAGATGAATACAATCTGGGAGCGTTCATCTCTAGCAGAATGACCTGCAAGAAATACTACTAGTAGGAGCCCTTCAGGATGAAAAGAAAGACCCCACACGCACAAAAAGAAAACAAAACCACAAAAACAGTAAAAGTAACGACACAGAAAAATATAAAAGACATAAAATATATTTTTCTTTTTAGACTTCTATTTGATTTACAAAATAACAGCCTAAAACAATAATAATAATAATGAAATCATATTGACTGGTGTATGATGTATAAAAATGTGTTTTGTATAACAATGATACCATGGTAGTACTTACACATCTCTATTTAAAAGTTTGTTACAAAGCTATGATAATCAACACATTATGTTACTTGCATAATGATAGATACATAAATCAATGGGTGAAAATTGAGAGTAAAAAAAAAAACCTTACATTTTATAGTAAATTACTAGGGAGAGAATAGTATTTTCAACAAATGGCATCAAAACTACCAAATAAAGAATAAAGTTGGACTATTCCTGCTAACTATACATAAGAATTAATGAGAGCTGAGGATGTAGCTCAGTGGTAGAGGATGTGACTATCATGTGCAAGGACTTAGGTTCGATACTCAGCACTGAAAAAACAAACAAATAAAAAGCAAGAAAATTAATTCTAAATGGATAAATACCTAAATTTAAAATCTAATACTATAAAACTCTTAAAAATACAGTAATAAACATTGCTACCTTTGATTAAGCAATGATTTCTTAGATATGACACTAAAACACAAACCACAAGAGAAAAAAATAGAAGACATTTTTGCCTGCTAAGGCCATCAAAAAAATGGAAGACAATAAACAAAATGGTATATTTACATATTTACAATCATGTATTTGATAAAGGACTAGTGTTCTGAATACATAAAGAATTTAGATTTCAATAACAAAAAGAAAAACAACCCAATTAAAAATCTTGCAAAGAATTTGAATGGATCTTTCTCCAAAAATATATGCAACCGGTCAATATACATACAAATAAATGTTCAATGCCATTCATCATCAGGGAAATCCGAGTCAAAACTATACTAAGGTACTATTTCCTACCCACTGGAATCTGTTGGTAAGAATAGGGAGAAACTTTAACTCACATACACCACTATGGGAATGTAAAATAATGTAGATAGATTAGAAAACTCTTTCTCCAATAGTTAGTTACTCTATAACCCAGCAATGCCACTATTAGATATGTACCTAAGAAAAATAAAAACACATGTCTTCACAAAAAACATGTACACAAATGTTCATAGCAGTATCATCATTTATAATGTCCAAAATGGCAAAAAATCCTAAATATCCATCAACTTATGAATAAATAAAGTGTCCTAACCATACAATGGAATATTATTCATCCATAATAAAGGACATGCTGGAACATGAAAGAAACTTGAACACATTCTGCTGAGTGATTGAAAGCAAACACAAAGGACTGCAAACTGTGTGATTCCATTTATGTGAAATGTTCTGAATGGGCCAAGCCACAAGGTAAAACAGATTAGAAATGTACAGGGAGCAGCGCTGAGCAGTGAGAACGGAATTAACTACAAATAAGTTTGTGCCTTCTTTTATGGATGATGAAAATATCCCAAAATTAATGTAGGCGGTTAAACTGAATTGTATACTTCAGATGAGTGAATTTTGTGGCATGTGAATTGTATTTCAATAATATGTGATATATATGGCATTTGATATATATTTGATATTTGAGACATAATATTTCAATAACATATATGACATGAATAAGGCTTTTTATATCTACGTATCTTTTATTAATAAAAAGTAGCAGTACTTAAATCTGAAAATGAGCCTACGTGATTCCAAATTCTTTAAGATTCACAGCAAAAAAAAAAAAAAAATCGCCTTTCCCATACAAACGCCACTGATATTTTGTCAGCGCTGGACAATTTATCACATGAAGTGTTCACAGTGTTTGTGCATATGCATCCAAATTCCTCAATAGCTATCAACACATGACACATACCAGTACTCCAAAATAATGCTATTAGTAATGGGAGGGAGGGAGGGAGGGAGGGAAGGAAAGGGAGAGAGAGAGAGAGGGAGAGAGAGACTGGGCAGGGGGGACGAGAGGACAAAGAGGAAAAGTCACACTGTAAGAAAGATTTCACCTTGTTTTCTTCACCAGGAAATTCAAATACTATAGTGATAGATTACAAAATCCTATTCTAGAATACTAATTCAATAACTAAGGCTTCTCATGAACTGCACAGTATAGACTGGAAACATTTGAAATACAGATAAATCCTTGGACATAAATATATATCCTGGTGTAATAAGCATCTTTATTAAATATTTCAAATGTTGGTCCCATTTTAAAGGGTAATTTCTTTCTTACCTCAGTCTCTCTTATTCTTTCTTTTTCTCTTTTCCACATGCACACATATACATGGACAGATGAAAAACAACTTTACATTTTTGGTATTTACTATTAGGATTGGGAAAATTATTCCTCAAGGCTTAGCTCAAGCTCTCTCTGCTCTGACTTCTTTCCCCACCCCACTCCAGGCAGAAGCCCCCGTCACACTTCCACCATTCTACCAGTGGTGATGTGGAGCAGACCTGAACCCACACGTGAGCGCTGACTATAAGACACTCAGGAATTTCAAGACAATTTTTCAGCTGCTAGGAGCTTAAAAGCAGCCATCCTGGAAATATTTACACCGAAGAGATTGACCAGTCAGGGCTCTCTCCCTCATACTCCCAGAACCAGTTTATTAGCACACCATTGTTTGCCAGTAAGTTCACTATAGCACACATCCTGTACCTGTTTGTATTACAGCTGAAAAGTCTCACCGAGCATGGTGGTACACACCTGGAAGCCTAGTAATCAGGAGGCTAAGACAGAAAGATTGCAGGTTCGAGGCCAGCCTCAGCAACTGGGCAGTAGAAACCCCCTGGGTTCAATTCCCAGACACTCACACACACACACGCACACACACACACACACACACACACACACACACACACATTCAGGCTATTTTTTTGTTTCTACCTCCCAGAACTTAGAAAGATTGGCAAATGGCAGGTGACCAATAAACAATTCTTTGAATAAAAATAAACATAAATCAAGTTGTTATAATAATTTACTCTTAATGTGAAATTAGGCACGTAACATATTTTAATATTTCCAACTCTGAAAAGGTAGAGAAATATATGTTACCCAATTATTATGGGAACTGAATTAAATAATTGTTAGAAAAATGCTCTGCATATAATGAAAATCTATAAAAATGCCAGAAGCTATTGCTCTTGTTATTATGATTTTGCCAATTTCTCAAGTGCTATCAGTATCCCCATATTATATATAAAATCCTCCAGAGGGGTACTTACAAATTAAATTAATAAGCAATATTGAAATTAGTAATGTATTTATTATATACTCCTTAATAAAATGATCTTCTTTTCTTTTGTCTTTTTCTTTCTCTCTTTTCTTTCTTTTCCCTTTTATTTTTTGCCCAAGGAAATATTATTATTTACCTGAATAATCTATGATCTTTTGAAATCAACTCCTCAAATTCCACTGGTTTTAATAGAACCACTCTGGGTCATTGGGCAGGGGTGGGGGCTGCACGCTAGGAAAAGGAGCAATAAATGATGAACTTTAGTTGCTCTGATTTTACAGCATTTAAATAAGAGCACTTCCAGTTTTGTTATCTTTTAAAAATAAATACTTATATATGATTTCTTTCCAATATTTTTCCCATGCCAAATTATGATTTTGAAAGCTGAGATAGTTAGAACACATATATTAGTTATATCATTTTGTTATAATCTGTGTTAAACCACTGCAACTATACGGCATATACTGTGATTTGATTTGCAGTCGTTTTATACTAAATTTGGATTCATATTCCTTAGAAATGTCTATACTGTATTTATAATCAAATTATGAATAACAATTATAATATCAATTATAACATGATTCAATGAATTCATTTAATATGAATCCATAATTTTTTTAAAGCTTTACCTTTTTTATTTTTCTGACATCTCACTGACATAGGGAAAGATTTCTGGCTTTTTATGCGGCATATAAAAAGGCAGAAAAACTGATCTCAAACTTCAAATTGTGTAAATGAAATTCAAGGAAAGTTAGGCAATTAAGAGTGGTAAGAAATTAAATATGAATTAATGGATATGATTTAACTAATTGTTTTTTTGCTTATGTCTAAATGTTTAAGACTATGTTTTAGACCTGTGAACTAAAGGATTATTTATATCGGTATATGTTTTTGATGCTTCATTAATTCCTTCTGGTGACTTTTTGGAAAGTATATCACATTCAACAAAGAACAGGAAAACTGTGATTCTAGAATAAAATTTTAAAATGATGTGATGTTCATGGTGCATATTAAAGGAAGGCTGTAGCTATAATTCAAACAGAAGAGAGACATAGTATAAGAAAACATTAAATATTAAGCTAAATTTATGTTTCTGTGTGGTAAGAAAAAAATTAAGGACAGTTTAACAATTCCATGAGTAGAGCCTTATAAATACTTACTGATTTGCTGCAAAAGTATTTTGGATGCTGGGATTAAGAGTTATGGAGATGAAAAAAAAACGGAAGGTAAAGATAAAACGATCCTGTCAATGCAAATATACTTGATTATTAACATGAACAATAGATTTAGACATTTCTCTCTAAAGCATTAGTTCCAAGCATGAAAGCCATGGAGTCTTTTCCCTTAGCATGTACGGAAAATCAATATTGTTCATACATTTCAAAGAATCTCCCCCCCTTACTAGGAGCTGGTTTCCAAATGTCCCAAATGGCCTTACACAATGCAACTAGACTCAGGAAGTCCCACAGTTCTGTTTTAGAGAAACAATGCTACTAGCCAGTATGTCCCTTCTTCCAAAGAAGGGGGAACACATCTTTTTATGTGAAGGATTCTGATTTTTAAATGTTCAGCAACTGAAACAAACAAAATTCTGTATGGGCGATAAAAACAAAAACAATAACAAAAAACATATGCATTAGTCTAATACATCATGAGGACCACCAGTCTTTTAACTTTCTTTAAATTCCCTTTGTGCCAAAGATTGCACAATCTTCATATAGGAAATTGTACAATTATGTTAAGACTAGTACACAAGAAAAATGACCATTTTAAATACCTAAAAACATTGCTTCTCAACTTTTGAACTAAGATAGAGTATAAGAACCCTAAATAGGTCTTTTTTTAAAAATTCTGTTTCCCAAGTATTTATAGGTGTTGGCTGCTTTTCTGGAGGGATAATTTCCAGTTCTAAGTATGGCTAGGTTGTATGGCTTAAACTTCTGGCCTCATTTTTTTTCTCATTTAAAGAGTAGTGAAAGACAAGTTAGTAACAAGCATAACAAGCAAAGGTTAAATTATGATTATTAATTCTTAACTACTCTGTCAAGAATAATTTAGGTTAAAATAAAACAAAAATTGAGCTAAACGAATAACCAATCTCCCCATGTGGTCCTGGTCATAAATGTATTTTGTGGAATTGTGCCTGACTGCTTATCTTTACCTCGAGGAGAGGCACCTGAAATGACCTATCGCTTTGGCATCTTCAAAACGAAGGATGTTAAGGATGCATCAAAGCTATGCTGGCTCTAAAAAATTTATTATTTTTCTATTCTAAAAGGGTGGACATTCTTCAAACCTATTAGCAAAGCAATAAACATTGAAATTAATGAGGGAAAATGTCACATTTAAATTTATTTTTAAAATCAGTTCAAATAAGAGAACTTTAGGACAAGCTTTACTCGAATTTTCCCAAGTTGGCTGTCTATAAGATAGGAAAGATATTATTATGTGAAAGGCTTAAAATTAATGTCATCCTCTTTGTCCTTGGACCTGTTTGGAGTTCAGGAAACATAATAGAATACTTTTGCTATAGGATTTTGTTTAACTGTATCTTATTGCTTTGAATATATATTTCTCCAAAGAGTACACTCACCATATGGGCATCGTCAGACAGCTCATGGTTACTGGCATTTAAGAAGTTAACAGATGTCTTAAGTATTTTAAGACAGAAAGGTATTTATACCAGGTATCTTAAATGTTTACTTTGTTTACTGCATATTGGTCCTGTTTTGGAGATTGATTCAATATATTTTAAACTATGTTTTAACTTCACATCAGAAATAACGCATTAAAAATAATAAAGATATTGCTATGGCTTGAATGGTTTTGTCTCCTCTAAAATTCATGTTGAAACTGAATCCCTGCCAAAATTCAGGTGTTGCTTATGACATAATATTAACAAGTAGGGACTTTACGAAGCAATTCGGCCATCAGGGCTCCTTCCTCCTGGGATTCAGGCCCTTTTACAAGAGGCTTCATGTAGCGTGAACTAGCCCTTCTGCCTTCTGCCAACTGAGGATGTAGCAAGAGGCCCTCAACAAGGACTGACCCTTAATATTGGATTTCCCAGCCTCCAAAACTTTGAAAAATACATTCTTGTTCCTTATAAGTTACTCAAGCTTAAGATACGCTGCTGTAGCAGCATAAAAGAACTAAGACATTTATTTTTGGCATTCCAAAGAGATTTATAATTTTTGGATCATACCATCAGTCTAATAATAAAATGACATTTCTTCTTGGAAATGCTTTTTTAACTACTAAGACTAATGTATTAATTACACATATTAGGTTGTTTTATTTGGTTTTATTTTATAATAAAATTAAACAGAGGAGTTAAGGTGAGCTATTTGTTGAATGTTGTATAAAATTTTATGGGGAAACAATACATTGCAAATAATTACTTTTTTATCATAAATGCCAGGTGTTTTTAACATATTTGTAACTTTTAAATTAAACTTTTGTGTGTGTGTGTGTGGTACTGGGGATCAAACCCAGAGGTGTTCTATCTCTGAGCTACACCTCCAGCCCTATTTTTTAACATTTTGAAAAAGAGTATTGCTAAGTTACTACTGGGCCTTGAGCCTGAGACCCTCCTGTCTCAGCCTCCCAAGTACTGGTATTACAGGTGTGTGTTACCATGCTTTTTTTTTATTTTTAAATATTTTTTAATATATATAT
>PVJS01008996.1:33435-51649 GCA_004027185.1 Glis glis
AGAGAGAGAGAGAGAGAGAGAGAGAGAGAGAGAGAGAGAGCTGAGGCTGGCTGCGAACCCGGATCCTCTGGTCTCCACCTCCCAAAGTACTGGGATTACAAGCGTGCGCCACCACGCCCGGCTCATGCTTATTTTTAAAATACTTTTAGATTTACAGAAAAGTGAAGCACGCTGGTAGGTTAACATGAACCTCACAACCAGTTTCCCCTATTAGCAACATCTTATACTAGTGTGGAATACTTGTGAGAGTTAATGAAAAGTATTACTACATTATTATTAACTAAAGACAGTATTTTTATTCTTTTTTTTCTTTTTAGTTTTTACCTAATGTCCTTTTTCTGTTCCAGGATTCCATGCAGATACCTTAATACTTTCAGTACTTACATCCAACTTAGGCTTCTTTTGGATGTGATAGTTTCTCAAACTTGACTTGCTTTTGATGCTCTGGACAGTGTTGAGGAGTACAGGTTAAATATTTTGTAGAATGCTCCTCATTTGGGATTTCTCTGGTGTTTTTCTCAAGATTAGACTGCAGTGGTGGGTATCGTGAAGGAAAACCACAGAGGTGAAGTGACATTTCTCCATCCCAGGAACCTCACAAACATCCTACCACATAGACATAAAAGGCTACAGGGTCACAAACCCAACTAGAGTCAAGAGTCCACTGTAATCCCAGCAGCAAAGTCCACATAGTACCTTATACTACAGAGGACAGGTGGCTCAGCACATTGGAGTGTGCGACACCCCAAACCTGAGAAGCCAAGTTGCTTGCTACCTAGGAATACCCCGATATTCCTTGTCACTTGTTGCTACCAGCTGCCCTCGATGCTGGGCCTGAGGCTGAGCTTTGCATGTTCCACATCCCTTATCCTCTGCTGGTGCAGATGCTGGCTGCCACTGTCACAGGCCACTGCAGGGCGTGAAGACTCAGGGTCTTCAGCGTGAAGACCCTGCACCATGTCCCATGCTTCTGCTGCTGCCACCAACCACAATAGGCATGCAGCACTGCAGACCTGTGGACTTGTTTCTACTTCTGGTGGTGTTTGCCCCTTTATGGCCTAAGGAAACACCGACTGTGGTCCATACACTTTGTCCTTCTGTGCAATGCACAGAGGCCCCCACTATCAGTGCCACTCACACAAGCAGGTCCTGGGGACATATTCCCCACAGTCCACAACCCAGTACCAACACCACCATCTGTTGTTGGCAATACTACTGTTGCCAGAGGCCCCCACTGACAGTAGAACTCACTTCAGTGGTGCATGAAAAAACTTTCACCATGATCTATGTCCCGGATGCCACAACTCCAAGCGCCAAAGTAGCCACACTGTGGGTACCCCACCCCCACTGCTGTGTAGATGACACCCACCTAGACCACTGAGTTCCTCAACCCGTACAGGGCCCTTGAAAAGAACACTCTCCAACCCCACTTCTGTACACACCACACCCAAAGCCTTCCATTACAAGCTCAAGATGCTATGTGGAGGCTTCACCACACCAATCTAATTGGAAAGAATTAGATAGCACATCCCAAGTCCTAAAAGAACACCACACACACACACACACACACACACACACACACACACCACCACCACCACCAACAACAACAACAACAACAAACCCTGCCAACTAAGAATACTATACCCAGTAAAACTCTACTTCAGAAATTAAAGGGGGGGAAAAAGACTTTTTTTTGAAAAAAAAATTCAGGGAATTCATCAATACCAAACCAGTCTTACAAAACTGTTTAAAGAAGTCCTATATCTACAGGCAAAATAAAGATAACTGACCATCATGAAACCAAGCGAAAGTATAAAACTTGATATACATACGCATAAGAATGAAATGTCCCTTATCTCTTTTCTGGTACAATAAATCAACACAAATTGGATCAAAGACTTAAATGTAAGACTTGGAACCATAGAAGAAAACATAAGGGAAACACTGCAAGACATCAATATAAGCAATGGTTCATTGGAGAGGATCCTAAAAGCACAGGAAATAAAAGCAGAAATAATTGCATCAACCTGAAAGTCTTCTGTACAGCAAAGGAAACAAGACAGTAAATACAGAATGGGAGAAAATATTTGCCATCGAATAAGGGATTAATATTCAAAATATATAAGAAACTGAAAAAAACTAAAAATGTAATCAAATTTAAAGAAATGGGCAAATGATCCAAATGAACAATTCTCAAAAGAAATACAATTGATAAGTACAAGAAAAGCTGCTCACCATCATAATCATCAGGGAAATGCAAATCAAGACCACAGTGAGCTATCCTCTCACCCCAGTCAAAATGGCTGTTATCAAAAAATAAAAAAACTAATGAGTCCTGGCAAGAATGCGTAGAAAAGGGAACTCTCAGACACTGTTGGTAGGAATGTAAATTAGGACAGCTATTATGGAGAACAGTATGAAGAATCCTCAAAAACTAAAAATAGATCTACCATATGATCCACTTATCCCACTTCTGGGTATACATCCAAAGATGAAATTGTCATACCAAAGAGATTATCTGCATTCCCGTAATTTTTTGCAGCAGTGTTCATAATAGACAAGATACAGAATCAACCTATATCTTATCTGTTAATTGATGAATGAATAAAGAAATATATATATATATATATATATATATATATACACACACACTAGGCTATTATCCAACCATAAAAGAATAAAATCCTGTAATTTGTAGTAACACGGATGGAACCAGAGGACATTATGTTCAGAAAAATAAGCCCAGAACAGAAAGACAAATACCACATGTTCCTTCTCATATGTAGAAGCCAAAAATGTCAATCTGAAAGTAGATTAATAATTTCTAGAAGCTAGGAAGAGGGAAGGAGAGAGAGGTAGCCAGGATAACAAGTACCAAAACAAAGGTAGGAGAGATAAGTTTTAGTGTTCTGTATCACACTAAGATGACTATAATTCACAATTGCCTATTATATATTTTATGAAGAAATATAAAGAGTAACACTGTCTCTAAGCATAAAGAAATGATAAAAAGAGGTAAATGATTCCCTCTGTTTAATCAGAACACATCATATGTATGTATTGAAATATCACACTGTACTTCTTATCTAGTACAATTATGATTTATTCTTTAAAAAATTAAATTTAGAATAAAATGCTTATTGATATAGTTGGATTACTATTCAGCATGTTTGTCCATGTTTCTTTTTTTTTTTTTTTGTGGTACCGGGGATTGAACCCAGGGGCGTTCTGCCTCTGCGCTACACCCCCGGCCCTATTTTTTTATACTTTATTTTGAAACCGGGTCTCACGAAGTTGCAGAGGGTCTCACCAGGTAGAGAGAGGGGGGGGAGAGAGAGAGCTGAGGCTGGCCGCGAACCCGGATCCTCCGGTCTCCACCTCCCAAAGTACTGGGATTACAAGCGTGCGCCACCACGCCCGGCCTAGTTTGTCCATGTTTCTATTGCATTTGTTCTTCATTTCTTTATTTTCTATTTGTCTTCTGTCCTCTTCAGTTTTAAGTGTGGATTTTATATCACAACCTTTAACTTCCCTCACCATAATTATAACTTCCAAAAATTTCACTGGTTGCCCTAGAGTTTATGAGATACATTTTTAACTAATCTACATCCACCTTCAAATATCACCAGACCACTTTGTGTATACTGCAGGTACCTTAGACTGTATGTAATTATTCCCAACTATCCTTTCTGACATCTCTGTTATTCATGGCATTTATATGTTCTAATCGATTAACACATTGTAACTATTAATATTGTTATTTTAAATATTACTGTAATGTTATTTTAAATAATAATAATACTTTACACTATCTCTTCTATTAATTCAAATTAGAAAAAATATTTTATCTTTATTTACTCCTTTGATATTCTTCCTCTCTTTAGTAGAGCCAAGTTTTTGGCCATTTTCTGACCATTCCTTCTGCTTGAAGACCTTCTCTCAACATGCTTGGAGGCAGATATACTGACAATGAATTTCTTCTGCCTTTGTTTTTCTGGAGATTGTATTCCTCCACTTCTGATGGGTAATTTCACTGGCAATAGAATTCGTTTTTTTTTTTCTTAAGATTTTCAATATTTCGCTCCATTCTCCTCTTGCTTATAGGGCACTGACAAAAAGTCAGCTCTAATTCTTACCCCCATTCCTCTATTAGTAAGGTGCATTTTTCCTCTGGCTTCTTTGCAGATTTCTTTGTCTTTGGTTTTCTCCATTGCGAATATGATATACCTAGATGTAGTTTTTTGTTGTTGTTGTTATTGTTGCTGCTGTTGTATATTTTGATTTTATCCTTCTTACTGCTCTTTTAGCCTCAAAATCTGTGATGTGAAGCCGGGCGTGGTGGTGCATGCTTATAATCCCAGTACTTGGTAGGCTGAGACAGGAGGATTGCAAATTCGTGGCCAGCCTCAGCTATTTAGAGAGGACCTCTGCAACTTAGCAAGACCCTGTTTCAAAATAAAGAACAAAAAACTAGGGCTGGGGGTGTAGCTCAGGGGTAGAATGCCCCTGGTTTCAATCCCCAGTACTGCAAAAGAAAAAAAATCTGTGATGTGGAACCGTGTTCTCTGCTATTATTATTTCTAATATTTATTTGCTTCATTCTCTCTTCTGATTTTAGTATTCTAATTATGCATGTATTACATGGTTTTAAGATTTTCTCACTGTTCTTTCATTTTCTGAGTTTTTTCAATTCTTTTTTTATTCCATTTCAGTTGGTCTATCTTCAAGCTTACTGATTATTTCATCTATACCATGTCTCTTGATGGACCTCTCAAAGACATCCTTCGTTTGTTAGTATTTATTATTTCTAGCATGTTATTTTTATTCTTTCTTAAATTTGCCTTATACTTGCTTATATGACCCATTTGTTCTTATATAATGTCGTGTGTGTGTGTGTGTGTGTGTGTGTGTGTGTGTGTGTGTTATTGGAGATTGAATGCAGGGGCATTCTATACCTCCAAGCTATAACTCTAGCACTATTTTATTTTTTATTTTGAAACAGAGTCTCATTAGGTTACTGAGAGTCTTGCTCTGTTGCAGAAGCTATCCTTGAACCTGTGATCCTCCTGTCTCAGCCTTCCAAGTACTGGTATTACAGGCATGTGCCACCATGCATGGTTTAATGTCTACTTTTTTCAATAGAGCCTTTAACACAATAATCAGTTATTTTATTTTCTCTGTGTGATATTCAAAAATCTGTGTTATATCTGGGTTTAGTTATGGTGAGTCTTTTCTCTTTTCAGACATTTTTGATATGCACTAAAATTATTTTGTTAAAAAAATGAACATGTCCTACCAGGTAATATGAACTGGAAGTATTCAGCCTTCATTGTGAGATTTTATGTTAATCTGTCTGGGTTTGTGGTTAACAGTTGTTATTGCTGTAGGTGGTAATGTCTTCACAGTCCTTCAATATCCCTATTTTTGTCTACCCTCTTGACCTTGGGTTCCCTTAAGAACTCCTTCTCAGAGAGATTTCAAGCCTTGTGGCCTTTTAAAATACAACCTGCTGTTACTGTACTGAAGAACTGTTGTGTGGTGCTAAGGTGCAGGGACGGGGTGCATTCTATATTCTGATTCAATCTTAGTCTTTTAGTGAGTCTGTGTCCTTGGGCTGTGACCTTTACAAATGTTTATTCAGTTAAATTTCTCTTCTGTTCTCTTTTGCCTTCCTTGGCTGTTGTATTCCCAAGTATTGGCAATCCAGTTCCTCCAGGGTTTGATGTCTGTTGACTATGGTTATTTTTTATATTGTTTTTATTTTTATTTTTGTTTTCCTTTTTGGTGAGACAGGAAGGTTGGAGACAAACGAAGTGGATAAACTCCATCCTCCCAGCTGAAATAAAACTGAGGCAAAGCCCTTTCCCTTGGAGAGTATGTGTGTGTTATTGAGAAAGCTTCTGGTATACAGTTGACCTTGAACAAAACTGGGTTGAACTGGGCAGGTCCACTTATATACAGATTATTTTTGGAGATTTGTGACAATTAAAAACTCTCACAGTTAAACTAAGTAGTCTAGAAATTAAGAAAAAATAAATAAAAATATGTCAAGAATGCATATAAGTAGAGAAGTCCATTTTATCATTTACCACCATAAAATATGTACAAATCAGATGGGCATGGTGGCACACACCTGTAATCCCAGTAGTTGAGAGGCTGAGACAGGAGGATTGCAGGTTCAAGGCCCACCTCAGCAACATAGTGAGACTCAGTAACCTAGTGAGACTCTTTAAAAAAAATATAAAAAGGGTTTGGAGTGTAGCTCGGAGGTAGAATGTCAATGGGTTCAATTCCTAGTAACACACACACACACACACACACACACACACACACACACACACACAAATCTATTATAAAAAGTTAAGATTTATCAAAACCTCTACACACAAACACTACTAGACCATACATGGTACCATTCACAGTCAAGAGAAATGGAAAGAAAAGATGCAGCATAAAACCGTAACTGCATTAGTCAACTGTAGTGTACAAGTCACCTCCAGTTGCTGTTTCAGTTATATTGGATTTTCAAATGCAAAGGAGTTGTCACCCCCAAACCAAAACTTTGCATTGTTCAAGTGTCAGCTATATTTCATCATGACTACTTTTCCCCTTTCCCTTGCAAAAGCCAAAGGGAATTTTTCTTGGATTTTTTTTTTTTTTTAATGAGAACCTGGTTTGGTCCCTGGAAGTAAAATCCACACAAATAAGATTGTAGCTCCCTGCAGCATCCCACCCTTCAGGCTAGTCCACATTCGGCCTACAGTAATTAGGCAAAATTACCATGTAAATGTTTCTCTCAGTTGATGCTCCAGGAGCTGCTTCTGCTCCGGGTGACCAGATTGAGCTTCTCTCCAGGATGGTCTCCCTGCAGGTTTCAAGGTGGCAGTCTGTCCTGCAACCTCAGTTCTCTAATGGTACAAAAAAAAAAAATCATTGCTTCAGTTTGTCTAGCTTTTTGTTGTTGTTATTGTTATTTATTGTAAAGGTAGAAATGACAGACCCCCAAGTTTTTTTGTATTTGGAGCTTCAAATAGCAAAATGATTGCTTTTTACAAAGAAAACCTTACTAAACTTGTTGTTGATTACATATTCCTCACTTATTTGGGGGAGCAAAAATATGAGAAAAGGTTACTCCCTGAAAAAGTGGAAATAAAACACAGAGGACTGTCAATTTAATAAAAAACACCTCCAATGAAGATAAGAGGACAAGGAAGGGTTTTCTCTGGAAAGGCAGCAAATACTTGCATACTTGCTTTAAAAAAAGAGAACACTTTACCGGAAATCAATTTATTTTTAAAGTATGTAATATATATTTATTCATATGACACCAACCTGTAGAATTCCCCATACCTAGGAAATATTGAATCTGATAATTTCTACACTAATTAAATTTATACTCAGACTTAGGAAAGAGCATTTCAACTTTAGTTTTTATGGCATCAGCCGTATTAAGGCATTCAGGGGTCAAAATGCAAATGTTCCCCTGAAAAGCAATAAATAACTCAGTTTATTACATGTGCCATATACATTTTTACAGCTAAGGAGTCCATAATATTTTAGGACTTATAGTAGTTGTGTGTGTGTGTGTGTGTGTGTGTGTGTGTGTGTGTTTGTGTGTATGAACATCATTTATTAACAAAACATGTATGATACTTGGCATTTTAGCCACTTGTCCATTTCATGTGTGCATACATTTTTTTTTGGCAACTGCTCTTTCAAGACTTAAAAGGATTTCTTATAACATTTCTCCAACATCAGTAAAATAGGTCAGACAGTATGTGAGTTCAAATGAAAATAACTAAGGAAGACTGCCCACAGACTTACTTCTCTTCCTTGGCTTTCTAAATGTATCTGTCCTGCTGAATAGAGACTTTCAATAAGGGAATGAAAATACAGGCTATTGTGTTGGTGTTTAAATTGTGTGCACTGACCTAAACCAAAATTGTTAACATAATTCAGAGTCATAAGTTTTGGCAGATGAGTATGTGAATGAAAAATGCACACTACATAGAATACAGGGTGACATATTTATTCTCCACAGACTAGTTAATGCAGTTGTGTCCTGTCTGTCCTATATAAGTCCATATTAGAATTTTGAAGGGGACATTCCTTTATAACAACATGACACATCTCTTGGAATAATTTGATTTGATATTATAGTAGTATAGTAAAGTTTGACTTATACTTGTTCTTTTAAAAGGAAAAATCAAGATGAAATGCAAGGGCTAAGTTGATTAGTAAAGCCTTATATGTTTTAAATACTGAATAACTGGTGAAAATTGAACAGACAATGTAGGAAAAAAGATAGAGGTACAGAATAGACCACGAGCATTGGTTAAAGGAAGGATCTACAACAATACAAATCTAAGGGTAAAATTTATAATAGTATGATTATGTCTATACAAGCAATACATCTTGAAGAGTTGAACATTTGTACAGGGAATCTGAAAAAGAATCAGAATGGATCACCCAGTTAGTGAAATATGCCTGCCTTTTTATTCAGTGGCAGGGAATTTCATTTAAAAAAACCCTCAAATGTTTCAAAACTCCTAATTTTGAATGTCATTTGATCTTCTTGCTCATCTTGAAGTTCCATTTACAGTGTTATAAAACTGCTATGTCCTTGTTGCTATATAAAGGTTGCAATTAAGGAATAAGTATTTTGAAGACTGATTTCTTTTTCTTCTTTTCCAAATTGAAATTCAGGAGGAAGAGGTTTTGAAGGAAAACTCTGGCCTGCTAACTCAGAGAATAGATTGGGCCCTGGGGAGGGGGGAGGCTATAAAAAGAGAAAAAAAGGCTTAAACTATCCCCTTTTTCCTTAAAACTGGAGCCAGCAGTTAAAAAATGTGAAGGACCCCAGAAGATAATTAAGATACATCATATCCTGAAGCCCTTTAAATATTTTTGCCCTAGGATTTAAAACTCGTGGTTTAAAAAGATTTTTTTTTGAAATCACAGTTGACATTTAGACAATTGTTTGAAAGAAGAAAATAACTGATGGTAAAAGATTAGCTGGACTGTGCTGTGGATGTGGAGGAATGCAAATGAGCCCGCGATTGTAAAGCGGTGCACATCAGAAGCACTGTGGAGACAAATAACCAGGCTGAGTGACTTTCAAACTAAGAAACTAGGTCAAAAATCAGATCCAGTGTGCATCTGTAGCAGCAGCATTTTGTTAACTGAGGTGTTCAAATTTTTAACGTCGAATTGGAGTGTGTTTACTTTTGAGGACCTGTGTGTGGCTCAAAATTCTATTTAGATAAACTTTTTTCTTAAAATATTTACAGGTCAATAGCACAAATAAGCATTAGTTTTTAGTCACAAAGAGATCTAAAATTATTCACACTTTATAATCAACATAGCTTAATTGATCATTTGAAAACTTTTCCTCCAGATCTTAAAAGAGGTTTGGAGGACTTCGAAAATAAGATGAAATTCCCCGAGAGGAATATCAACAAAAAACATTGTTCATCTCTAACCTTAGTTAATAGTAAATCCTGTCACAAGAATGTGTGGTAAAGTGTTAGATCGGAGGCTAAAGAAGTCTTGCCATGATCAGTGACTTCAAGAAGACAAGGAGCTGGGATGCAGGAGAGAGAGGTTTGTGGGAGGAGTTAGTACCTGGAAAAATATATACTTGCACCAGGAGCTCATGTTTATATACTGTTAAATATGATGGAAGTAACTTGGAATTTTTAACATTTACTTATCACGGCTTCAGTGGAGTGAAAAATCATTGAAGATAATATATACACCATTCATACCAGATTTTTTCCAGAGCCAATCTGAATTTAAAGAGTCTCTTCCACTTTGTGTGTTAATCGTGTTTTTGCCCTTTGACATGCAATTAGCTTGTAAGACATGATGGTCAGCAAAAGTCCAGGTTCCTCAGTGCACCCATTGTTCCTGCGTGTGAAAATCATCTTGTTTCAAACTCTTTATCTTATAGCCTGTATATGCCTAGGGCCTTAGGTGGTTTAAGAAAATATTTTGCATTCTGCTGTAACTTACTGAACTAAGAACTCCCTTTCCATGCCTTTGACCAGAATTAATACTTACCAAATTGGTCAAGAGACGTTTGCTCTTCTATCTTTTGTTCTGAGAGACCTTCATCAGCCTTCCTTTATGAAACTCCATCCTTAGACCCCTACCCCATCATTCACACTCTACTTATACCAATAAAGAACATCAATAGAACCTAATTTACATGCACATACATAGATATATACATTGAATTTTTACTTGGAAAACATGACCTTTTATAATATGATGGTTAAATATAGAATGGCCCCTTGAAGAGCTCATAAATTGGTGTTTGGAGTTGATATAATTGAGTCTTGAGGGTTGTAATCACAGAAGTGGTTAAATCCAGGTGGTGGTTTGAGTGGGTAGATCCCTGGGGTCCTCCTCCCCCTGCTCTTGCTTCCGGCCTCCATGAAGTTGAGCACAGCCCATGTGCTCTCCCTCTCTCTACTTCCCACCACCATGCCCTGAGATCCGCGATCCCCGACCTCACATGGACTGAACCTGAGACCATAAGAAAATAAATCTTCTTTTCTCTAAGTTATGTGGTCAATATTTTAAATTATAGCTGTGAGAATGCTGACCAGAACAGAAAATAGTACCAGGGAAGTGGGATTGCTGCTATATCTAAATCTGACCATGTGGACTATAGCTCTTTGGAACTGGTTTGTGAAAGGAAAGTGGAAGGGCCAGAATTTGGCTAGAGACTGTGATCAGGAGATTTTGGATGGCAAAGAGGACTCCATAGGGAAATAGAATAGAAGCCACGTGTGTTACACTTTGCCAAAAACTTATCTGCATTTTGCCCATGTCCTGAAACTTTGTGTGAGGCTGAATTTAAAGACAATGAGCTAGATAAACTGGTGGAAAAAATATAAAAATAGCAAAATATCCAAACTTCATTATAGATATTGATGCCTGCGTTCAGAGAACTGTACACCGAATTTCAGGAGCAGAAAGTAAAAGCAGAGAGACTTTACAGATTTGCTGTTTGGCCAGAAAGGCATGTGTAAAGTTGGGGCTCAGAGAGATGACGTCATGGAAAAAAGTAAGATGGGTGAAAGGAAGGAAGAAGTGGTGGCCGTGATGGAGTAGGGACCAGCAATGGCCATGATGGAGGCGACAGATGGAGTTGGGGCCAGGGGTCACCTAGATGAACTTGGGGCCAGCGGCCGCTTGGATGGAACCGGCCCAGGAACTGTGATTAAAAAGGCCCCAGCGGCAATGATTAAGGAGGGAGTGACTACCTTTTCTGTTGGTGGCCCATCTCAGAGCCTAGGTAATGCTGGCTTTGCTAGAAAAAGGGGACCATGCAGACTTCCCCACAGATTTCAATGGAAGGCCTGGGAAGTCAGGCAACGTGTGGCAAGGTCAGAATCCTGCAACCAGGTCCAAATGGGACACTCTGTGAAGCTGTGAGGGTGAAGCCAAGGTTGCAAGAAAAAAACCCAAGATTTAGAAATGCCAGAAACATGGAACAACTACGAGGAAAGGCTGCCAACTGCAAGCATGGAGCCAGACTGGAAGAGGCAGTAAACCACCCATTGCAATGAGCCATGCAGCAGGGGCAGGGCTGCCAAGGCCCCTTGGAGATCGCTTCTCACCGCCATGTTCCATGGATGCCAGAAATAGAGCTGCAAGATCAAATGCTTGCCCTGCCAGATTTCGTTACTGTTTTGGTCCCACCCCTTCTTTCTATGGCTCTATTCCTCCTTTTGAGAATGCAAGTGTTTACTCTTTGCCATTATATATTGGATGCATATAACTTGCTTTTTATTTTGATCTTCATTGTCATTTACAGGGGCTCACAAGAGTTCACCTTGAGTCTCAGAGGAGATATTGGACTTTAAGACTTCTCAGTGATGCTGGAACTATTGAGACTTTTGGAACTCTTGGAGAGGACTAAATATATTTTGCATTCTGGGCTATGCATGAGCTCTTCAGGGGTCAGGGGCAGAATATTATGGTTAGATATAGAATGGGCCCTTGAAGAGCTCATAAATTGGTGTTTGGAGTGGATGTAATTGAGTCTTCATGGTTGTAATCACAGCAGTAATCCATTACAGTTGTAATCCATTACAACGGATTTATCTGGGTGGTGGTTGGAGAGGGTGGATCCCTGGGGGTGCAGCCTTTGGGATTATATATTGTTCCTCTTCCCCTTGCTTTCTCTCTCTCTTGATTTCGGTCTCCATGATGTGAACACAGCCCATAAATCTTCTTTCCTCTAAGTTATGGGATCAGTTGGAACACATAATTTGAGGACTTTTGAGGCCATCAAATGCTCCACTTACATCTTCTGCCAGGAGCATCATGGACTCCTGAGATTTTGCAGCTGAGACCTGTTTGCTGCCAGCTACCTCCCCACTGTGCATTGAGGGCCCATTCTTGTAAGGTGAGGAAACTTGGGTTTGCAAGTACTCACTCATCTGTCTCAATGAGTCTTTCTTGGAACTATTCTGTAGTCTAACATTCAATAGTCCTCTTTCTTTCCTTTTTTCTGAGATGTCAGACCTCCATCAGACTCAAAACCTCCCCGAACTCTTTCCTGCTCATTCTTCACAGGCATGCCACTCAATCAATCTTGACCATGTCGAATGCACTTTAGTGTTGCTCCTTGGAAAATCCAAACTGATGTAAGAATATAGTCCTGTTATGGTTTGGGTTTGGAATATCCCCCAAAAAGACGCAGTGAGTTTAGGCTATTGTTTTCAATCCCGAGTTTTCTACTCTGTAAAATAAAAACAATAATTATCTCATCATGAGTTATTGTGTGGAAGAGGATTCTAACACACAGCAAATAATCCATCAAGTGGTAACTTGAAAAGTCATGAACAAAGAATCAGAGATCTTCAGGGAGTTCATTTTGAACACTTGAGAAAATGAGCAGAAAAATGGAATTTTTATGTTTCTCCCTGGGATTAGAGAAATGGCAGTGTGAATAGACAAGAAGGAAGATTGACATGGTTGACAGGACTTCCCAGAATTACCTTTGCATGGCTTAAGCTAGAAAACTTGGGGTGGCTGAAGTCCTAATGTGCACTCAGGGATTTCAGTGGGTCTCATTTTTTGATAGGAAAGAGTTACAATCTCATGAGAAAATTAGCATTCAGGCTTCTATAGACCTTTGGAATCTAACATTTCAAAATTTAAACTTCAACAATGTTTTTTGCTTCTGCTTATAGAAATGATCTCTTTTTTATTGTTGTTTGGGGGTTTTGCTTTATTTGTTTTGCAGTGTTTGGGATAGAACCCAGGAGCACTCTACTGCTGAGCTTGATTCCCAGACCTTTTCTTATTTTATTTCAAGACAGGGTCTTGCTAAATTTCCCAAGCTGGCCTCAAACTTGTGATCCTCCTGCCTCAGCTTCCTGAGTAGCTGGGATTACAATATGTGAGCCACCTCACCAGGCTGTTCTCATTTCTGTCTCCCTTATCCTACTTATGGTCATTTAAGGAAACTAGTGCTTCAGTCTCAGATTATTTAATTCTTAACCTGAGTAAAGAAAATATGAATGAACACAATGAATCAGAATTCTTACAATAGAGTTGAAAGAAACTACAGATGCCTGAGATAGACTGTTGATCTGCAACACTCTGCTGTGTGAAAGAAATAATAAAGCTGCATTTTGTGTTATTATTAAAGCAGAAGCAAGGATACATAGAACATTAATATTTGATGCAAGGAAACATCCTTTTAGTTTAAGGATGCCATGACATGCACAACAGAAGAGAGGTTACAAGGTCAAGGCTGTCGTTTCATATATTGTGACTTTCTTAAAGATCAGATGCTAATGCAGGTCAGTGATAAAAAAAAATAGTGGGCCATGTGTCCACTGGTGCCAAAAGGTAGTTCCCAAAAGGCAGCCACACTTTATATACCAAAAATAAAGTGGCCAAGCAGAAATCCTTTAACAGACATATGTGTGCTTATACTCTGAGGAATTGTAGACGAGCACTGGGGCTCTGTGAGCAAACACAGGTAATTTTAGTACATTTAATAAATAAGAAATTCTCTGGAATATCAAAAGAAATCAGTTCTAATGAAATAAGAAGCACTGGCATTCTAAAAAATTGACTGCCAACAACAGACCATGCTACATATTAATACATAAGAAATTGGTGACTTTAAGAGAATAAGCAGAAAAAAATGGTAGACAAAAAAAATGAAGTACCTTTTTCATTAAAATCTTTTAGAAAGTCATGGACAAATAATGTATTTTCTAAGAAGATGGGCATGAGATACTATTTGCAGCACAATTTGCAGTAGTCAGATCATAGAATCAACCCAGGTGCCCATCAACAGATGAATGGATTACAAAATTATGGGATATCCGCACAGTGGAATTCTACTTAGCAATAAAGAACAAAATTATGTCATTTTGTTGGATGGACCTGGAGAACATTATGATAAGTGAGATTAGCCAGTCACATAAGGGGAAGGGTCATGTGTTTTCTTTCATATGTGGAAGCAAGAAAGTAAGCAAGATACAAGAGGAACTTTAGATAAAGGAGGAGAAACCCCAGTGAAGCTATGGAGGGGGCCTACGGGAGAGTGGTGGTGGGGGGAGAGGGAGAATTAATGAAGAAACATTCCTATTGGCATTATGTACATACATGAGAATACCAATACCAATCTCAATATCATATACTGGGAAGGGGAGGGAGTGGAGAGGGAATGTGGTGGGGATGGGGGAAAGCTCACCAAATGCTGTGTGCATGTATTTCCCTGTCACTCTGAACTACGTTTATGATATGAGACTACAATGTACCAATAAAAGTATATTTTTAAAAAGTAATAAATGCTTACTGTGGATAAAAAAAAGAACAATGTTGACAACTTAGAAATTTCCCCCCATATAAACCAGGGATTGACAACCTTTTCTCTAGAGGGACAGAGAGCAAATAATTTAGGGTTTCTTTTGGCTTTATTTTTTCTTCAGTCATCTTCTAGTCTCTGCCCCATACTATTTTCTTTTTCTAGACAACTTTAAACCTTTAAAATGTTCTCAGCTGAGAGTGGAGCACACAAAAAGAGATGAAAGGCCAGCTTTGGTCAAAGGACTGTAGTTTGCCAATCCTATTTAATATTCTTGAAATAAAGATACCCACATCCCACACAGGGGGATTCAGCGGATGAGATGAGATAAATGAAGTCTCCCGATAAGATAATGAGCCCAAAAGAACAGAAAACCCAATCATCGGATTCATGGAGATCCCATCTTTCAAAGAGGCATGAAAAACCTGTAAATGAGAAACTCACCTGATTGGACTATCATATGGAAATGCAATCAATCCTGCATGTTCATTTCCACAGTCAACCTGATACACTTGATTTTAGGTGTTTGTTCTTTCTTTAGCCTTCTTGCCCACTTCTCTTCTCTATATAAAATGGTTTATAATTTTTTAACAGAGATGACTGAGTACCTTTCCTTCTGTCCTATTTGACATAACAGGTCAAGGGAAAAAATTGGTAGTTATAATGTGATTTTTATTTGTTATTTTCCATACAGAATTATTTGTTACACTTAAATAGAATGTAGAAAAAAATGTCTACACTAAGTTGCAATTAAGAGACTGCCTTACTTTGAGACATTTTAACAAACAGAATCATCTGCATTATATCTACAGAAAAGAAGGCCAAAGGCCTTAATTGCTCTTAGTATTTCCACCCCACAAATGAAATGAAAGATTTTTAAAGGGAATAAAGATAAAGAACATATTTTTGTGGCATTCTGAAATATCCTTATTTTGAATGCTAATTATAATCAGCACACACATTACAGTGTTTCATCTGGAGAGTAATATATTTCACTTTTGACCTTATAGCCTTCTGTGATGTCCTTATCCAGAATTCACATTTCAATGACAAAGGCAACCAGAAGAGATGTTTGTTGATGGGTGTTAAGAGCTTCCTGTGGCTTCATAATACTTCTTGATCGCTCTGGGTGAGGCATTTTATGCAAGATGCTCCACATAAATAGATGTGATTCTAATCCTCAAAACATTCCAGTTTCCAAACAAACTAAGAAAGCAAGAAACAAAGTAGGGAGATGTGACATTTAAGAACTGAAAAAAAGAAAACTTACAGATGAAAAGAAGAAACAAAAAGAAGCGAAGAGTGGCATGGATTTCAGAATGTACAAAGTAAACATTAATATTTTATATAAAAGTGATATAAAATGACAGAACAAGAAACAATGTAGGGAAAAATCTGAAAATTTCTTGGAAACTTTTAGAAAACCACTTATTTTGTTTCTTCTCTTTTCAATCTGAAGTAGCAACAAAAGTTGAATTTATATGCTCAAAAAACACAAGGGTTCTTTTTGACATTTTGGCAACTGTTTTTGCACTCGAGTTGCCAATCTTAAATATAACAGTACCATCTAGAACTGAGCTGACTAGTGCAGTAGCCGCTAGCTAACCACACGTGGCTGTTGAGCATCTAAATGTGACAAGTGCAGCAAAGGGTCTGAAATTGTAACATAATTAATTTTGATATTTATTTAAATGTAAACCTAAATCATTGTATAATGTATTGTGTTACATACAACTTTGCTGTGTTGATAGGATTATGTTTCCCATAGAATACTATTGATAATATTATCCTATGAGATAGCATTCTCCTATTGCAGTGCCTGTGTTGAGCACAAACATTTTTTCCCTAGCATTCCATACAAAATTGTCAACACCAATTTAGTGGTGTCGACAAATTAATTCAGTTCAATTACTTTCTTATACACAGTTGTAACATGGTAATGTTTGTGAAAGTGTTTTATGGAGAGCATGAGTACAATGATATTAATATAACTTGTAATTGATAAATTTGATATTTAATTATAATTAAATTACTTTCAAGATTAGAAAAGTCATGAGAAAACTTTTAAGATTTAAAACAAAGACATTCTATCGATGCTGAACAGACTGGAGCTTGTACTAAGGCTACCACGATAATAAAGAAAAACAAAAAGATTAGAAAAAAGTATATTGCAAAGACTGGAAGAAAGTATGTTTCAAATTGCTTGATTGGAGGTAGTTGCAATTTTTCATTACAGGATAAAATTTAAAAACTCTCTATTTATTGGATAAAATAATATTAAACATAATATTAAAAATAATATATATTACATACATATAATTAGGGAGCATTCACAGTATGAAGTATAACTATTAACAATATAAGGTTGAATGTTATTATATTTATGAAAAATAGCTAAAATTTAAATCTTTCCTTCCTAAATTAAAAACAATTAACAACTGTTTCCCAAAGTTTTAACAATAGTACATAATGTTGCTATTCATTTATTTATTTATTTTGCTGATTCTGGGACAGACTGACCTTTTACTTTTTGACCAACAAAGTTTTACCTTCGCTTTTAGGATACAAACTGTCAAATAACATTTAATCCTTGTTCACAGTGTGCCTGGAAGTCAGTAGGCTTTGTGGCACTAAGAGAATCAAAGAAAATTCCAAATCAATGCAAATCACTAGGACACAAATTCAAGGTTGCATCCTGTAGGTTAATTTGACTGCTCTTCTTGCTGTCGTCTTAGATAGTGCATTGAACACATCAATCCACCTTGTGGTCTGATCTGAGTCAGCCATTCTTAGCTTTAAAACCAATCGTTACCAGTAATATTTGCTCCTATAACCGGTGGGTCTGTTGTTTCAATCTACAATATAGACGAATCATAGAGACTAGAAGGTCATTGTTACTGCCCTTACACAAGTCATTTTTCATACAGAAGACTTTTAAACAGTAAAGAAAGTTTAAAAGTCATTTAGCGCAAAGCAGAAACTTGGAGTGTGGACCCTGGTTCACACTCTGCTAATTCTCTTTGACCTGGACCAATGATGCATTGATTATTACGAAGATTAAATAATATACTATGTGAGTAGCAGTTTAAAAAATACTAATTTCTGTAGTAAGTATGAAAGTTCATCTTGAAAGAACCATCTCCTGAAATATTAAGACCCCTAGACCTTCATTAAGCCAGCTCTACTAGAAACACAGCCTCGCCTCTGACCTTTGCCCTAGAGGCAGGCTGCTCCAGGAACTAGCTAAACCACTAGTAGATATGAGATAGGATCACGATAAACAACATTGTTGTAGGAATTGGTTAATTACTGATGTTTAACAGAATGGTAAAAATAAGCTTGTAAAAATTCCTCCACGTACCTCGCTTT
>PVJS01008997.1:0-23643 GCA_004027185.1 Glis glis
CCTCTCTCTCCTCTTTCAGTGTAGTGACAGGAAAATAACACAACACCAACCATCACAAGTGACTGCTTTTACATTGAGCCTTTGCCTCGCATTAATAAGTTTGTCCACTTGGTTTGAATCTGTAAGCCGACTTCCTTATTGATGAACTACCTCAACTCATTTTGATTTTGTTATGAAAAGAAACTATGGGTGGATCATATCTCCTACAGTTGCTGAATGAAAGAGCTACTGTTTCCAGGGAAATGTGATTTTTAAAAACTTTATGAAGTATAAACATCAAAGATGCTTCAGTTTTTTTCTGAAATACTAAACAGAACAAAAAATCCTGTTTGCCTTCAAATGTTGTTTCCAAGCCAATGAGTGGGCAGACAAGTGATGTACGCAGCTTTGTAAACAACAGCTTCTCCACAAACAGTCCCTCATGACAAGAGCGCTAAGAGCACAGAACCCTAGGTTGGGCCAGACACTCTGTGATGACCTTAACAAGATGTCCAGCACCTCTTCTGAGAAAGCCTTTTTATATAACTGCTTCGGGGCTAGATGGAGTGCTGATAGTTAATGATGTCTCACCTAATTCTTATTCTTTGAAGCCTGCTCTAATTAAAGAATGTACTATGTTGAATACTTAGATATCTTAATTTTTTATTTGAGGTTCTTTAATATCTAACCCATAACAACAATAGGGAATTTAAACAAACATCCATCACAGAATTCATGCTTGTATTACTCTCCAACGGAAGCCGGAGCAGACGACCTACAGACCCTTGAATTCTCTGTGTGCTCTGGACACACCACAGTCCTCACCACACTCAAGTGTGGTCAAAACTGTACCCCAAATCAAACCCAGCAAAGAAGTAAAACCCCACAATCTTCATTGGGTTGTCATAAAAAGCCACATATTTCTATTTTATTATAGTGATTTAACTTGGGCTAATATATTAGGAATAAAAGATGTGGTGTTTAACATAGAATTTTGTTAGTAGTTATTAAAATAGTTCTTTTCATTAGGCTTTTGCATATTATTGTAACATAGTTCATTATGTAGTCATTTGTTTTTAGTCTTGGCATTCCTAAATATTTTCCAGTATCTCTAGAAATAATGTCTAAGTATATCTTTATCAGATATGGAAACTACAATCTCCGTTATCTCTTAAAGGTCTTTCTTATAACAATATAAAAAGTTAATTTCACAGCTAGATCAAAGAGGATTAGCTACAGTCCCAAATAGATTTGTAATAAAAAAAAATCCTGTTCAATTTTTCTGTTTCTGGTCAGCCTATATTAAATATCAATGTGGTATAATAGAGCACTCACTCTTTCCCCGTGGAACACAGACTTTGTTCTTTGTGAATATTAGAACTGAAGTGTTGGAAACATAAACCAGCATTCTCACTGGGCTGCTTTTGCTCAATTGTGACATTACTCTCAGATTTGCCAAAGGGGGGGGGTCTTGTAATTATAGGAAAATTGAAAATGTTTGCCTGGTTCCCAGCTATCTAGGTTAAATCTCAGAAACTCCAGGAGACTGCATTTGTATCGAAATGTTTTTTCTGCCTGAACAATCCTTCATTTCTAGGTAGACTGTGTCCCAAATAGGAAGGAGAGACCCAATTATCTTGTATGTCCAAATGACTTTATTTGGGACCAGTTCCTCTTCAAAGTTGTCTTTCCAGCTTCTAAGATTGTGTTGAAGAATGATTAAAATCATTTTGAGAACTGGACAATAATTTGAATGGTAACGTAACTTGTTCTGTGCCTCAGTGAGTAACCTTATGACAATAGGAAGCCCATCTTCATCTTGCTATCTGCTGTGTTTGGATAAATGTCACCAAAGCTCCCGTGTTAAGGCTTGGTTCCCAGTATAACCAGGAGGTGGTAGAACTTTGAAGGGATGGTTCCTAGTGGGAGGTGTTCAAGTCACTGTGGGTGTGACCTCTCTCACCTCCCGGCCATGAGTGGAATGACTTTGCCACATGCTGCTGTGAAAAAGCAATGTGGCCAATCAATTACGGACTCAAAACCTCCAGAACTGTGAGAAGAAATGAATCTTTTCTCTATAAGCTAATTAATTCAGATATTGTTATAGTAATGGAAACCTAACACAATACCCCGAACACTTAACACAAGCCTGTCCATTCCTGTGCACTTGGAAAACTATGTGGCACATAAAATGGAAGGTTATTTTGAATGCTACAGAAATCCAGTCAACCCATTCAGTCTATTGTGCAAAAACATTTCTTGTCTGTAGGCTCTATGCTAGGCACAGGGAGAATGGTAGTGGATAAAACAAATGTGATCATGTCCTTCATGTCCTCAGCACTTAATGACTTTCCAAAAATGACTCTGAAGAATTCTGTCAAAAATCAATAGCCCCCTTTGCTTGCCAAGGCCAGCCAGGAACAGTTACCCTCACTTCCGCTGCGTCTGTGAGTGCCCCTCCACCCACTGTTCATACTGAAACATAAACTAGGCATAGTTTGGAATTGTGATCTTTTATGGGGCGAGAAATATTAACAGAGCTTTCGGGGACATTAGTGCTGCCCTCTAGAATGTTCTGAAGGCTACTGTGTCAAATGCAGGCCTCTGTAAAACACCGTATAGATGGTGTATCATCCTACCTCTGGTGCCAATGGCAGTACATGGCTAAGCAGGGTTTCCAAGCAGAGACTCATACAGCAAATCCTTCAGACACCCCAGCTCTGGGCAATCTCTCCATTGCACTGATTTTTGGCTCTGATCTATTAACTTTAGAATATAGTGAAATTGAGCTTCATATATCTTCATGCTTTGGAAAATTGTCACCCTTGACTTGTTTCATCTGATTCATGGACTAAAAGAAGTTCATAAGGAATTTGTTAAGATTTCCTTCCTCTAACTGGAGATGCTATAAATGGTGTTGACATTTTATCAATTAGAAAAGTCTCTTGATTTGGTTGAATTAAGCTGCTACAATTTCATCTTCCTTCCTGATCTCCAGCATCATTTATCTCTCTAACCACTGTTTTACTATGAACACCGACAACCTGGACAGACATTGGCAATTTCCTACCGTCCTTTAACATAAGTGAAATGGTACACTGCTCTTAAATGTTTGGCTTAGACTAAATAAAAATTACCAAATCCTAGAAGAAATTCCAGTGACACATTTAAAAATACTTTGAAATGATTATCTAAATATAAAAACACAAACGATAAAAGGCAGACTAAAGTTAGGTTTTTATGTAGAAATTTTAAATTGACAGAAGGGAAAACTCAAACCAAACTATACTTGATAACTGAGAACAAAATAATATAGATTTATAGATACTAAAATTCTCAAGAAAAAATGTGAGCAAAATAGCCCCCCTGGGATATATGTATTTTGGGATTGCTGTAGGTAAAATGCAGTGAAGATTATACATCTTTGAAACCAAGCTATAAGACAATAATGGAGAATATAGGGGTTAAAGTTAATTGAGAACCAAAATTTTCTGTAGAGATGTGACAGCATCTTTTCTTGTTGAGACAGAGCCTCAGGTCCCACAGTCATCTAGGAATGTGCAGATAGATGGTAACGAAGTCCTCCTGGCAGCAAGAAGCAGTTCATGAAGTCAATCACTCCAAGGCAAAGCTCTCTACCTGGGATTCTGAGCCACTTGGGGTCCGGATTTCTGAAAACTCTGGCTTTGTGTAGTCACACCTTTCCATGCTCCCAACTGGCTTTAGAGCTCATTCTTTATTAACTCATTATCATGTTTCTCAGTGAAGAAGAACTAAGATTAAACAAAGCAGGTAGCCGAAGAAGAAAAAACTCATCTTAAGAGAAAGATCTTCAATATGAGCAGCGGTAAAATGGTCATTTGAAAACTCTTTCACTAGCCATCAATTCACCATGCTTGTGTTTCTTCTTTCTATTCCAAATGCTTTGAAATTTTTCAATTAAAATCATGTGAGAATAGAGAGCTTGGAAATAAACCCAAATATTTATTGATAAACCCAAATTTATATATATATATATATCAATATATATATATATTGATATATATATCTATATATATTGATATATATATCGATATATATATATATCAATATATATATTGATATATATATATCAATATATATATTGATATATATATATTGATATATATATATTGAGAGAGAGAGAGATAGATATAGATGTGTGTGTACGTGTATACACAAGGGTACAAGAAAAAAGCAGAAAATCCAGTCGAAAGGCAAAACCAAATACCAACCAGAAAACAAAACCAAATAAACACACAACAGAAAAATCACAATTTACTTAGACCCTTACCTTGCTCCCTAGAAAAGTATTAGTCCAATATCTACATATATGAGTTAAAACAGTAAAACATCCTAGAAGAAGCATTAAGAGAAAATATTTTAACTGTAGATTTAACAAAGATGTCTCAGGGTGGCAACCAAAGCATATTCCATAGTGAAAAATTGATAGATTAGATTTTAATATATTGTTCTTCCAAAGAAATAATTAGGAAAATGAAAAGACAAGAGATATGTTTGGATATATTTGTAAGTCATATATCTGATAAAGGATTTGTATTCAGAATATAAAAGGACTCCTTCAACAGAATAAGAAGAAATTAAACATGGTCAAATATTTCTGTATACATGTCATCACTTTGACAGTTTCTAAAAAGTAAAACATGTGCTTATCATACAACCCAGCACTGTCTCTTTCTCCCATCCAAGAGAAATGAGAATAGGGTCACACTAAGGCATCTATATAGATGTTCTTAGCAGTGTTACTTACAATTAGCATAAACCTGGAACCAATCTGTGGTGCCCATCAACTAGAAAATGAATATACAAAATGTGGTATTTTCATGCAGTACAATATTATTTAGCAATAAAGAGGAATGAACATGCAAACACATAGACGTTCCTCAAGAACATTATGCTGAGTGAAAGTAGCCAGACATAAAAGCACAGTGTACACAATCATTCCTATGAAATTTCTAGAAAAGTTAAGTTTATAGAAACAGAAAGTAGATTTCCAGTGAGGCTGGTGGGGGAGAAGGATTGGTTGCAAATGGGCATAAGAGAACCCTTTGGGATAATAGAAATGTTCTACACTGGTATTGTGGTAGTGGTTGCACACCTCTATAAGTTTAATAAAAATCACCAACTGTTATACTTACAATTTTATAGTGCACAAATTATACCTTAATAAAGATATTAATTTTTTAATGTATGTGGAAAGCAATTCTTTACTAACATAGCTAGTGTTTTTATATTCTTATGAACAAGAGCCTGGTGTGGTGGTGCATGCCTGTAATCCCAGTTCTTGGGAGGCAGAGGCAGGAGGATTGTAGGTTTGAGGCCAGTCTTAGCAACTTAGTGAGATGCTCAGTAACCTAGTGAGATCCTGTTTCCAAATAAGTAAGTAAGTAAATAAATAAATAAGGAAGGAAAGAAGGAAAAAGAAAGAAAGAAGAAAGAAAAAGAAAGAGAGAGAGAGAGAGAGAGAAAGAAAAAGAAAGAAAGAGAGAGAAGAAAGAAAGAAAGAAAGAAAGAAAGAGAAAGAAGAAAGAGAGAGAGAGAGAGAGAAAGAAAGAGGGAGGGAGGGAGGGAGGGAGGAAGGAAGGAAGGAAGGAAGGAAGGAAGGAAGGAAGGAAGGAAGGAAGAAAAGAGAAGAGAAAAAAGGCTGGGGGTTCTGCCTGGAGGTTCGATCCCCAGTACCAGACACATGCACACAATGAATAAGAAACCATCGATGCCTATTAAGATACAGCATTTATATAAAAGCATCAGCATTTTACTTCTACCTATAAAAATTATTTCACAGTCTAAGGCTGCCATTGTTTCCTAACAGATAGCAAACACATCTCAGTGGAAAATGTTCACATAAGCTAAATGCAAGAACCACTGTCCTCCTGGTTTCTTCATAAATTCATGCAGAAAATGTTCAACAACAAGGCATGCAGATTATTTTGAAGACCATTCAGTACAGACCTCATTTGGCTGTCTTTAATTCAGTAAAACAAACTAGATCATTTTCACATATTTGGTGTTCATTTTGCCATACTCTTCATGAAATGACCACTTCACTCTCATCTGTTTCCACCAGCCAGCCAAGGTTGACTGCCATTCACTTCAGCTCAGTGTTCCTGGAGATTGAAAGACAGTCTTTGAGGAGAGAGAGCACCCTATGTTACTCTGGGTTTAAGGTATAACATGCTCTGCTTAAGAAAAATGTCCTCGTGCCAAGAAAGCTTTTGTTAGCACAGAACCCATAAAAGAATGGCATACTTTTTTATGAAAGTGTTTCAGTTTGGGGAGACAACTGATGGAAACGAGAGGTGGAAGGGTTAAGCTGAGGTCCATGAGTTCCGAAGTCCACGGCTAACGCGTCTCAGGAGGAGATGTTCATGTCTGGAAGCTGGGTCCTACAGCAGCCGTGCTCACCAGTGACTGGGAAATGTGGACTTACCGTGGAAGAAGCTGGGTATTGCTTCAGCAGGGATGTCTGTAAATTGGGCGTGGAGGCAAGGAAATGCAATCCTGTGGGATTTTAACATCAACAGCTTTAGTATTTCCATCCCTATGCTTAAAACTGCAAGATTCAGTGTAAAGTGAATATACTGCTCAAGAGAAAAATACTGAGGCTAATTGATGAGCGTCCTTGCAGAAGTTATTCGGCTGGTGATTATCATTTGAGGCTCAAGTTGGGCCATAAACATGTTGAAGTCACAATCACAGTTATGTTTTCATCATGTATTTAAAAGTCTGCATGCCTTAAAGTCACTGAGCAATTTGATCCATGAACTGATATTCGTGACCTCACCACCTCAGCTCCATTTTCTCGTGGGCCTGTTTAGATTCCTAGGACAAGAGCCTTGTGTCCTTATTTTCTCATTTAGCTAAAAAGCACGGAGGAGGAACCCAATAGTTTCCAAGTTTTCTATGCCTTCTCTAGGCCTCCCCTTTCCATTCTGTAACAAAATCAAATTGATTTTACTTTCTTAGTATGTTACTTATTATGTTAAACATACAAGTTGAGAAAAACATGTTCTGGCATTCATAATCTAAATTAATCATTCTGTTTGGGTTTTTATTTTTTATTGCATTATTTTACTTGAGTTTATAAATCAGCCAGTGAGGTATTCCACTTACTTATATTTTAAACAATGAAAAGTTACAAGTAGGGTAGTCTATGTTATACAGAGTCTGTGCTATACAATTTTTAAATGCAGTTTCAAAAATTTAAATTTTGGCCACAACTACTCTCAAACTTATTCATTACTGGATTGAAGCATTCCATCAAGTCCTGGATATCAGAATCTGTCCATGGTCAGGGTATGTAATGTGAAAAGAAAAGAGAGGAACATTCAAGGAAACATGAACAAGGAAACACGAAAATTATTTCTAGGAAAGTACTGCATTTTTTAAAACAATCTACTATGTATTGTACATGTTTCTGTGACTTAGGTGAAGAGGCATTTGTTAGGATCAAAGCATATATTCTAATTAGATTTAATCATATTCTTAAAATTGGCTTATGAATAGTAAACATTTTCTTCCATGAAACTCAGAAAGGATTTGGAAGGGACGCCAAACAAAGAAGGGGAAAGCTTTAGATAAACAAAGAAGAGGACCTATCTGAGGGAGTTGGGAGGGGGGTGGAGGGTAACACACTAAAGCGCAGGAGGTATACATCCAAACTTATAAAACTCAAATCACTGTGCAAAGCACTAAAGGGAGGGAACGGGGAGGGAACGGGGTGGGATTTGAGGGAGGGCAAGTCGGGCAATGTGTGCATGTATGACTCTTATAGCCTAACACCTATTAAATGTATAATTACAATGCACCAATAAAAAAAAAAGGATTTGGAAAAGTTCAAAACTTTATTTTACTCCACAGAATTTGGAAAGCCCGTTGGTGAAGGAGAAATGGTGAGGTCATATAGGATATCACACAGGGGTTCTGGCTGCATCTTGAGCTTTTTCTTTGGTCTCTACAACATTAACTAACAGACTGAGCTGCTACACTGGCTATTCTCCTTTAATGTTTTATTACTTTCTCCAAGCTGACAGCAAAATATTTTGGCAAGTTTATTCAACATTAGATCCCAATAGTCTTAAATCCAAGAAAAGGTGGTAATTGGTTTGAAAATGCTAAAGATAGAAATGGCATTTTTTTAATTTCTGGATTTTATTTTTTCTTGTTTGTTATATATTTTGCTCAGAGGTAGAAATTTTTAAGAATTATGGGAATTCAATTGTGTAATTTTGCCAGGAACGTATTCATGCCCATAAATTCATGCTCACAAATTGATCAGAAAGTGTGTGTGAAGTATTTTAGGAGCGAATAAAATGAAGGTATGTGGTGTGCATTTTATTCAGGGTATACTACTTCATCTAGTAAACAGTTTTAAGATATGTTTTGCAGTCTATCATCCTCCTAGAACATAAAATCTTTTTTGTTTTTTTTATTGGATGCATTGTAAGTTTACATCATCTTGGAGTACAGTGTCAGAAAAATACATGCGCATAATTCTTGTTGCCCTCCCCGCTGGGATCCCCCCTCATCCCACAAGTCTTTGAGATTGAAATTGGCAATTTTGTATACATTCATAGCATTATTCCTACTAATGCATTCTTTATGACTTCATTCCCCCTCCCTTCTCTAACCCCCCTCAGTCATTCCCCTGGAGTCTCTGCTCATCTATCTGATGTTGCCCTTATTTATGAATATCTCTCTAGCTTCCACATATAAGAGAGAACATACATCTATTCATTCTTTGGGACTGGCTGTGCTCAATATAGTATTCTTGAATTCCATCCATTTTCCTGCAAATGGTATGATTTTGTTCTTCTTTATGGCTGAGTAAAATTCCATTGTGCATATATACCAAAGTTTTGTGATCCATTCATTCGTTGATGGACACCTAGGCTGCTATGCACATGGATATGCAAGTATGATTGATTGGGATGTTCTGATTTCATTTCCTTTGGGAAGATGCCTGGGAGCACTATTGCAGAGTCATATGGTAGCTCCATTCTCAATCTTCTGAGAAACCTCCACACTGATTTCCAAAGCAACTGCACTAATTTGTAATCCCACCAATGGATCATGGATTTTATTGGGCAAAGCAATTTACCTGGCCATTCCCAACCCCAAAGAATGTGAGGGTGAACATTTCTACTTTTTTCTTAAGAAGACGAAAGCAGAAATATGTGCCCAAAAGACAGAGCCACTGATTATATACACAGTATCATAAGTCATAGTCAAGGAATGATCTATTGAAGAACTAACTGATCACATCTTAGAGAGACAATCAGTTTTACTCCTAACTTACTTCAATTTCAATGAGTCCGTGTATTGGAAGAAGTACTCTTATGGATTGCAATGTCCTCGGTGCTGTATGTCATTTCCATTTGGTCTTGCCATCCGCAATTATTATGATTTCTAATTGAAGAGAAAAAAAAGTGGTTCTCAAAGAGATTCATCTCACTGTAACCATTATTTTTGTAAAAATTCTATGAAGTAGGTCCAAGGCATATATTACAATAAGCACGAGAAGGCTGTTGAACATTCTTCATTGAATAGATAACTGTTATGGAAGATGAATTATTCTCATTATGTAAGGAGTGGTGACTTGTGACCAGGTATTGGTCCTTAAAGCTTATTTAAGTTACAACTCACATAATGGCAATTAGTTTCTCTTGGTTGAGTTTATTTATTAAATATCACATCATATTATTAGCTCCATTATGAGCCACTGCACACTGCCTATAGGAAGTATGGTTTCAAAGTCACAAATATACCTGGAACCTGAAAATATGGTAACAAATGTCAAGTTACCATTATTTTCACTACAATTCTTATAATATGTGGTATAAAAGATGATTTTCTGCCATTCCTATGTATGAAATAGTCCACAATATGTAATTTGGATGCCAAGAGCACAATAGGTTCTCAAATAGAAATTTTAGAATGAATGGAATAAGAGTCAATTTTCTGAAATATTTTCTTTACTGGTGTATGTGATTATCTCAGAAACTACAGACCAACAAATGTTATAACATTAGCCTGGCAAAATTACTGGAAGAGTAAAATGTAAAGAACACATTCTCATTAATAGATCAGCACCAGAAGGAAATTCGAAGTCAGTCTTTCATACCTTCTCATAGTAGTGTTCTATCATCAAGGAAGAACATGACAATTACTACTGTTACTTTTGTGTAGGAAGTAGTTAAAAACTATGAAAATTGAATCCAAGTGTATCCAAGCTTTTAAAAAAATCTTAGATCTGATCAATAATGAATAGAATCTCATTAAGTGATATGAGATGGCAGGGTAATTCAGTGTTTTTTTCTTTCATTTTTTTGCTTTGTTTAATCTCAAAACCTGACATTCATTTTATTGAAATGAAAACTAAAGGTAAAAAATTTACCTTTGGGTGTCAAAGAAGTTTTGAGGCCAAGGTTTAAAACTCCCTAGTACATATTGGGTTTTACAGTGGCTAGCAAAGTTACTTGAATTAATAGTGAAATATTTAAATTGAAAAATAGAGAAAAACAAACATAATAGAAGGTATAAATCACACATAGCCCTTTAAATTTTATATAGACTCTGAAGTGAAAGTCTCTTTCTCCTCTTTAGTTCTTATATTTTTTTCTCTGTGCTTATGCAAACATACAAAAAGAGAATGGGCATTGATTTGCATGTTGCTTCCTTAAGGCAATATATCATGAATTTTTGTGTGTATGTGGTGGCTGTGGATTGAACCCAGAGGCATTCTACCTCTCAGCTACACCCCCAGCCCTATTTTATTTTTTATTTGGAAACAGGGTCTTGCTATGTTGATGCAACATCATTGAGTTGCTGAGTCTGACTTCAAGCCTGCAATATTCCTGCCTCAGCCTCACAAGTACTAGGATTACTGGCATGCACCACCATGCCCAGCAATTATGTATACCTTTTTTATTGGTGCATATTATACAGAATGGTGGGTTTCATTGCAGTATATTGATACATGCGTGTAACATATTTTATTTGATTGAATTCGCTCCCTAATAACTCCCCTTACCTTGACCTCCCCCCTGCCCCTGATCTACTTACTTTACCCTAATGATGTCCCTTCTATTTTCATGATATCCCATTTAAAAAAATTTTCCCCTCACTAGCTTCTGCATATTTAAAGAAAACATACCATATTTATCTTTCTGAATCTGATTTATTTTGCTTAATATGATGTTCTCTGATTGCATCCATTTTCATACTAATGATAGAATTTTGTTCTTCTTAATGGCCAAATAAAACTCCATTATGTACATGTGCCACCTTTTCCTTATCCATCCATCTATTGACAGACACCTCAGCTGATTCCATACCTTGACTATTATGAATTGTGCTGTGACAAATGTGGGTCTGTGTGTATCTCTCTGATTCTTTTGGATAAACACCATGGAGTGATATAGTTGGATCATATGGTGGTTCTATTTTTACTTTTTTGAGGAACTTCCATATTGATTTCCATAGGGCTGTGATGTATAACTTTTAGGACCACAGATACGAAGTTATGTCACTGAGATAACTACTAAGTATTATACTGTACTGATGTTCCCTAATTTACCTAGTAATCCCGTTAATGAACATTTTATTGTTTCTAATTTTATATTATTATGAATAAAGCTCTTTAATGATAAGAATCAAAATCTCTTAATTATAAGAAAATATATTCATTATAAGAATTCTGAGATCAATAGGAACAAAACAAATGAGAGATGTACAATAGGAAGAAGTCTTGATCAACAGGGTGCTGGATAATTCAATACCTACTGCTTCTCTACAGAGCTTTGGGCACATTCTACATAGGATATTATAGAGGCATGTGGTGTGTATTCTAGCATTATGACATAGGCCTTCTAATATCCTAAATATGTCCCCTCATTCAATGTTAGATCTCAATGTGCACTTTCAGGAATCCATTGAAATCAACTGCGCTGCAGGGTTGGAGCTGCCAAGGCCCCTTGGAAATCACATCTCACCACCTTGTGCCCTGGATGCCAGAGTGGAGCTTCAGGATCAAGTGCTTTCCTTGCTGAATTTAGATACTGGTTTTGTCCTACTCCTTCTTTCTATGGCTCTATCTCTCTCTTTTGCAATGCAAATGTTTACTCTGTGCTATTGTACATTGGATGCATGTAACTTGCTTGTTGTTTTTAACAGGGCTCATAGCCAAGAGTTTACCTTGAGTCTTAGAGGGAACTTTCAGCTATGGGAACGCTTAGATATGCACAAAATACATTTTGTATTGTGAACTGTGCATGAACTTTTCAGGGGCCAGGGGTGCAATGTTATGGTCAACTGAAGAATGTCCCCTGAGAGTTCAGGATTGATATAGTTAAGTCATGAGGGTTGTAATCTCTCAACTGCTCCTACCTTCCATCCAGAATTCTACTAAATAATTTTAAAATCCATTTCAAGCATCACGTTCCTAAAAATATGAAGAAAATTTATGTATCTACATTGTCAAGTTTTGAGTTATTTTTACTTCAAGTTCCTCACATACATCTCAAAAATATCATTTTATATCGTTTGCTAATGATACCAAATTAAAGAACTTGATTTGGAATTTTTAAATAGGTGTGATAAATATGAATTTCCTTGGTAGCTTCTGATCCTACTTAATATATTTCATAATATCTGGTTATCCTCTGCTTATAGTTATTGAATGAATGAAATGTTGGTTACTTACCTGAATAATGCAATGAACAAGTTATTCAAATGTGATAGGAGGCAAAACTTTGAACTTTCTTAATTTAAAAAATTAATTCTTTTGCTGGACATGGTGGTGCATGCTTGTAATTCCAGTACTTGGGAGGCTGAGACCGGAGGATCCAGGTTCTCGGCCAGCCTCAGCTACTTAGTGAGGCCCTCCGCAACTTAGTGAGACCCTCTTTCAAAATAAAGTATAAAAAATAGGGCTGGGGGTGTAGCTCAGAGGTAGAATGCCCTCAGGTTCAATCCCCAGTACTGAAAAATAAATAAATAATTTTTCTCAACATTGTTAAGGTATAATTGACAAAGATTGTATAAACTTATGGCTACAACATGATGTTTTGATATATGTAAGCATCGTGACATGATTAAATCAAGCTAAAGTATTTATCACTTCACTTGCTTTTTGTGTGATAGTATTTAAGAGCTACTTAAAAATTGCCAATAGAATAAAACTTTATTTTACTATTTTGTGGTGCTGGGTATTGAATCTAGGGGTACTCTACCACGGAGCTACACAGCCAGCCCTTTCTATATTTTATTTTGAGACAGGGTCTCGCTAAATCTCTGTGCACTGACCTCAAAACTGCAATCCTCCTGTCTCAGCCTCTCAAGTACTGGGATTACAGGTATAGCCATTGTGCCCAGTTAAAACTTTCTTTTTTAATTCAATTAGTTGTATGCTAGTCACTGAGTCTGTTGCAAGAATGCCTGCCACACAAACACTGATAAGAATGAGATCTGTTTTAAAATATTCTGTTTTTACTTAAATGTTTCTTCTTTTCAAAGGCAGCAAAGACTAAGATTTTGAGGAACTACCAAATCTTATATATCATACTGTCTTTTGTTAATTCGGAATGCCCAATAACAATAATTTTAATTATTTTTACTTATTATTTAATAGGTGATAAAGTTTATCTGATAAAGATGGAATCTGAATCCTGAGGAGCAGTGCCAGGTAAATTTGAACTAGCAGTGCCACCTTCTGTAATGGCATTACCCATTAGACCTTCATAATGTTGACTAAATAGCAAGGACTTTCATATTCTTATGAGTGGTACAAATTCAAAGCTACTTTAGGGCCAATGTCTAACTTAAATGTTATCCCTGTATCTCCTGTTGGGCTCTGAAAGGAGAAATGGATGGAATTCAGATAGCCAAATCAGACTCTACAGGTCAAATCTACTGAGCCCAGGGACTGTTCAAGTTAAGAATGCAATCTACTGGCCTTCAGTTAATCAAAATCTAGCAAGGAGACTTGAAATCTAGGTTGATCTGCTACAAATTCCCAAAAAATTCACACATGGACTAATCTAAGTAAAGGTTTGTGTTTTGTGTGTTTATGTTGGGGTGAAGGGTCCATCCTCAAATCAGGAACTCAGGATTGGTGGGGCCCTTGGCTAACGTGACAGAAAAGAATTTCAGCACGCACCAGTAGGAAATACACATTCAAGGGAGAATGTGGGACATCTCAAGAGGGAGAGCGATATTTGGGGGAGTGTAGGGCTCTTTTGTTATAGAGGACTTTGGTGAGAGGTGAGCTAGGGAGGTCTCAGTCCGGTCATCCTGGAGGCAGTTTCTGGCAGTCTGGTGATCTGGTCAGCTTTAGGGAGGAAGATCTCAGTCCGGTAGTCCTGAGGCAGTTTCTGGTGGGCTTGTCAACCTTAGGGTCCTCAGACTGATCAAGGTCTTTATTATCTGATTAACAGATAAGCTGGAGGGTGTCCCAATTTATAGGTTTTCTCAAAATATTGTATCTGTCTTGTTAACAATGCACAGGGCAATGTCTCTTTCAGTTAACTCTAGGATCTACAGATTTCCCAGAAATTTGGGAGAGACGGGTCTGGGAAAGGAGAACTGGTTTGGGGAGTAAGGGCTGAAGCACTTCAGCTCCAGGTTCCTATATTAAAGTTATATTTTACTTTTGCTTTCTGTTTCTGTCTGTCTCCTTTTTACCTATTTGTTTCTTGTATCCTACATCATTTAGAAGCAGCAATCTGAGAGGAGAGGAAGTTTCAGGTCAAATGGTGGTAACACTTGGGGGTTTCAAAACTCCACGGTATTGAAAAATACCCAGTGCTTCTCTGAGGGACCTTTTGGGGGTTGAGGAAGTACATGTGACTGTTGACATGGCAGTGACAGCAAACGCACAAATGCACAAAGCCATCTGCTTAATTTTTTAACTTGTGATGGTCGATTAGGAAGAAATGCAAGCTAAACATTGAATTTTAAGAGGCTAATGCTCTCTAGCAGAACTTTAGGGTAGGAAATGTATGAACTTTATTCTAGTTGAAGATAAACTCAGTCCATATGGTCTGTGGCTTTGTGTGTGTTGAGGGAGCAAAGAACATCCTTCGACAGTTGAATGGTGGCACAAAGGGGCATTGGTCTGAGACAGTGAGGTCTTGAGAAGTTCTGAAAGTTGAAGCTCAAATTTTCCACATCCCTGTCAAAATGATATTAACCCAGACAGCTGGGCTGTGTCCAGCATGCTCTCGTTTCAGCCACTTTCGTGTCTTCTGCAGAGCTAAAAGGCATTCTCCTGCTGGGACCCGGAAGAGAAGAATAAGAACCATTTTTATCTCTGCAAATGTGATCCTTGGCTTTTTTTTTATTTCTTCTATGTTTAAAGCTAAGAGAAAAATATTTAATACTTATCAAAGGACAAACGATGGCACCCCTAGAAATTAGAAGGCTAAGGAATAAATGCTGTGTTCAAAAGAAATCACCAGTGATCACTGAACTTGAGGGAAACTATCTCCCTTCAGATTCGGAAGCTACAAGTACATGTGTAAGGTTTTGGAATTCTAATTTTTGCAATGGCTCGCAAAATTCCTGACAGCTGAGCAATCAGCTCCCTGGAGAGCTTCCATTCCCTTCTCCTCTGTGCAGAGATGGGAGGAGGGGACTTTGACAGAATCCCCTGGCTGCGTGGAAAGAACCAAGATGCTGTCTGAAGAAAGAGAGTCTCCAAAGTGGGAAGTGGAATATTCAGCCATGTAGGCCTCATTTTTGAGTGGGGAGAAAAACCCTTTCCTTGCTTCTGCTTGTTATGACTTCTAGAACAACAAGCCAGAGGTCACTCATGAACCCCGCCAAAGGCGTAATGTTTCAGAGGAGTGTGTGAATTGCAGAAACAAAACATATAGTTCTCTAAGTTGGTTTGAGTTCACTTGCAGAAATTACTGAAGTGAATAAAAAGTGCTTTTATTTGTGGTAGAAATTATGTTTTTAAAATGACAAGGCCCTGACTGCTCCCAGATTCCACTCTGAAAATGACCTCCTATAAATAGCTGAAATCTGAGAAAATAGAATCCATTTCACAGTGTTTATGAATCTGTTCTACTTATCTTTGTGTGTTTCCCTATAATCTTTCAGTGTCTAGACATATTTACTTCACCAAATTAGAATATAAGTTGACTTCTATTTGTGAAACATGTGAAGTGATCTGAATTGGATGAAAAAATGTGTTCTTGATTAAAATTTCATTCACGAAATTCTATACAGCGTGTTCATAACATAAATAGCTGCTTGTTTTAACATTTTCAAGTTAACTTAAAATGAGTCCCAGTAAAACTGAGGCTGAAAAAATATATTATCATATATTTTATGTTGCTAGTGGCTGCAATAAAACAGGAATCCGGCGACGTACCAGGTTCTGACTCTAAATATTTCTCAAGCAGCATCTGTTACACAGATATTTATAAAGCGTCTGCATCAACACTGTACACAGTCTAACCCAAGAGGAAGTCCTTTGATGCTCTCATTGTTGATTCTTGTAATCCCAGTTATCCTTCTCTATCTTTGTTTATTTCTGGTTAACAGAGTTCCCTCTCTTTTTCCTTCAGTTTACTTGCTGAATTTTCCATAACATCTGAGATATATTCAGAGGCTTCGCTTAGTATCAGCAAAAGTCATATTTTTTCAGATGTCATATGTGAACTTTTTCTTTTTGCAATTGACTTAAGTCTATTTACTTTTGGAAAAAATTTTGGTTAATAAAGGGTGATTCACTGACACAAACCAATAGAGGTACTTTTTTTTAGAATTTTATTGGTGCGATATAATAATACATTGTAGTGAGATTCAATGTGACACATTCACATATGCACACTATGCACACGTCTCTTGGTGTGTTTTCCTCCACATCCTCCCCCATTATCACTGTCCTTCCTCCGTGTACATGATAATGAGATTGGTGGTGATACCTTCATCTATGAACATAACATTTGGTCTGTTTCCTTCTTCAAGTCTCTCTCTTTCCCGTGCCTTCCAGTTGCCTTCCACTATTCTACTGATCCTTATTTCCATGGACTCCCACAAAGACTGTTATGGTGCAGAAAGTGCTAGCTTTGTGGGGCAGGTTATGTTTACCTTCATCTGAAGGTGGAGACTACTAAAGATGAGTACATCTTGAAAGTCCAGAAGAATCAATTCAATCAATTCAATCAATCCAATTCAAGGAACGAGGGGCTGTGGGGCTGCTACTTTGGTAATGGGGCCTTAGTGATAGCAGCTTCATCTTCTCTGCCTCCTCCAAATGATGTTACACTTGTCTGAGACTCAGTTCTGTAACCACTGAGCTGCACTGGCTGAAACAGTGAGGAGTGGGCAGGAGAAAGATATAAAGAATACATTAACACAGCTTGCTCAGTTTGTTCTTTTGTATTATCATGTTAAATTCTACTTCCCTAGTCATCAAATTCGTTTTTTTCTAATTATTTTTCCAAGCTACCCATACACTTTTAAAACGATCTGTGTTGCAATGACTGTAGCTAGAGTTGATTATTATGTTGTCATCACTGGCCTTAAAATAGAGCTCACAGAGGCAGGCTGGAGGAGAATTGCTAAGATCTGATTGGTTGGCTTCATATGTGGTCCTCTCCCTCCAGACAATAATTAGTGATGCCCATGCACGAGAATGTACCTTGTGGTTACTACTCTTGCAATAAAATATTCTGTGTATATCGATTGCTAAATTTTATAGAGTACATAAGTGTTTATTTGTTCTAGGTAATTGTCTGAGGATGTCGAGTTCAAAGGATTCTGCAGATGTTCCCTAAAATAGCATCTCCTCATGAAGACCAAATGTTGATGAAGAAGGAACACATTCATGTGCAACAACGAACTATTTCTGAAGCTCCCATGTAGCTGGGATGAGTCCTGATGAGGACTCTGAATGATTAATGGGAGTTCATGCACAGTTAATTGTGAGATTGGGTGTTTAATCCTAGAGTAGTGGTTCTCAAGTTCTATATGCTGACCAGAGTCATTATCATCACCTAACAGCATGTTAAAAATACAATTTCCCTGGACTCCATCCCAGATCTACTAAATCAGTCTCTAAGGTTGAGATCCTGCCATGTGTGTCTCAACAGGCCCTCTGGGTGATTCTCAGACATGTTCAAGTTCAAGAGGTACCAGAGTAGCTCTTTCCATCAGGACAAGGATGGCAGGTAGGTAATTGGCAGCCAATGTATGAATTGGGAAGAATTGTGCACAATGGCTCTCCCACATCTGTAGGAACTGGCATCAGGGTACTAAAGGCTCTCTTCCCATCTCTGACATAGAGTAGGTCCTCAATAAATAAATATTTAATAAATGATAGTGGATAGGTTAGTAGTGAACCTTTCACCACTAATAGAAAAGCAACGCAACGTGTACACACCATTGGTGAGGAAACATGGCATCCATCTATGTGGGCTGCACATGTTGGTTTGCATTCTTATTCAGCCATGAAGTATAAACAGTTGGCATCAAATTGCATAAACACTTGTCACATAATAAAAAACAGCTATGTTTTTGTAAATAGGTACGACTTGGCTATTCTAACTCATCCCAAAATAATTCGGTACATGTAAATTAATAGAAGTATTCCATTTCAAAGCACTTGGTCTATACTTAACTGTTTGAACTTGTCATTGAAATGAGTGGTAAGACTAGCATTTTTCAACATGTGACTTTTTTTAGCTCTTACTAAGGACATGCAATGTGATCTGAAACACATTATTTAATAAAGCACTAGTCCATTTCATTTAACATTATTAAGTGCCTATGTCCAAAGCATATTTAAGATCTCCCTTAAAGATTTCCTTCCCTGAAATGTAAAATTGTTTATGAAATGTTTTCAGAATAAATACCTATCCTCTAATAAAACTTTATAACTCTATCTGGAAAGAAACATATGTATCTTTTATCCTCTCAGAGTAGAGCTGAATTTTTTATTTTAAAACCATGTATTTTGACTAGAAATCTTTTGTTAACTTGGCTGCAATTTGATAATAGAGATCATTGCTATTCCCCGTTTCTGTGCTCTGTTTCACACTCTTTAAATGGTCCCTGTAGGTGTTCATGTTCCCTGGTATTTTCTTTCAACAATTCCTGTAAGTTATCCTTTCTTTGTGGGTAAGAGTTTGCAAAACTTTACACCCTTATTCTTCAATTAAATACTGACATGGAATGGTAGTGTGGCGCATGCTAATCAGTAGGACCTCCCTGTGGGAATCTGTGCTAGAAGACTGGTTCACATTGAAGGCAGACAGCGCTGTTGACACTGGCTGTCAAAAAGGCTTCACGTCTTTGAAAGGAAATCTTAATCTTCTTTATTCATGTGTGAACAGGTCCAGGCCCCCATCCCGGGCTCATATGCATTGGCTGTTTAAACTACAGGTTGCTAGGCTTTGGAGTAGGGTCTGTTTGCCTGTGTCTAGTTCCCCTAAATGGATGAGGACTGAAAATTAAAATCTGTCTGACACAGACCACGGCTTTTCTGTCTCTGTTTGAAGAGACATGGCAACCTAGGGCGAAATGAAAAGGAATTTTATTGAGCGCAAAACCACTCAATGTTTAAATGTTGGATGCAGGAACTGAATGGTGATTTGGGGCAATGGGTGGATTGTTTATAGACAGTGGGATGGCTGTCAATCAAGGCACAAAGGCAAAATTTATGTCAGGGGGAGAAAAGCGCTTTTCTAGTGACTGAACTCCCATTTCCTGTTAACATGCTCAACTCCACAAATAAAAAGCTTTTTTCTTGCAGTTTCCAAGTGCAAAAATGTCAGAATAACAGATGCTTTACTAAGCTGGGTGGCACAGTTTAAAGGTAAGTTATGCCCAAAAGACATTCAATATAGGTCTTCTGTTGCATTTGAAATTTCCTCTTCTTGGTGACATCTCTCATTTCCATGTTTTTCACAAATAGGAAATGGAAGAAATTAAGATTTAATTAGCAGTTAGAAATCATGAAAGATATCTGTGATAATATGTAAACCTAAACCAAAAAGATATTGGGTGTATATTTGATTTTATTTTGAGAACTCATTTTCTTTCCTAGAAATTTGAAATTTCCTTGAGTATTCTTTTAGCTAGCTCATAAAACATTTGTCAACACTACCATCAGTGAACACTACCATTAACATTAGTCAACATAAAATAGAAAAAGAGCAAGTGAAAATGTGTTTTCAAAATAAGTTTGGACTATATACTCCTAGAGAAATCTTAAGATATAAAAGTAACATATATTAGTAGTATATATAATTAAAACTATATAGACAAACCTAGTGGAAAGTCACAAAAGTTTCTTCATTTAATGTACAATAGGAATCAGGATTTGAAATGTTACTAGATAATCACAGATTTCAATAGAGCCTCTAACTCACTGAGTATTTCTTGGATTTCTATGCATTTGTCAAAAGCTTTTGCAGGTATGTGAAGGTAACAGAGCTGATGCACAGTTAGAAGATGCACGTTCCTCCGTGCTGAGCTTAGGAGGCTAGTATATCTGCTCTGTTGAGTCTACACTGCACACCAGCTCCCTTCTGGATTCACATCACGATCTGTCAAATGACCCTTCAGAGACAGGTGTTCTGTCCTTCCCAGGGAAAAGAGTAGTGCTAAAGGGAAAAATATCAGCAAAAACATCCTCTGATCATTGTTTGTTTGGGGGAGTGCTAATTAATCATATTCATTGTTCTGCACCAGCTCTGAACAGTTTGACAAATAGTGTTCAGGACCAGGTTGGATGCAGAGTTTGGCCCATCCAAATTGGAGAATGAGGTTTATTCCCAAGGCTGAATAAAGTTTATTGCCATTTCCTTTGATGAAAGTTTCATCATTAGTACTTCCTTGAGTAGATTAAATATATTAGGAATAGTTTGATTGGCTTGAGTAGCCATCAGAATCACAGGAAAAGTGAATGGATGTTTAACCAGTTTGGTCATTTTCACCCACAAAAAGAGCAGCAGTGGGAGGGCTGGAGCGCTGTGTGTGAGCTGTTACAGGCTCCGCTTGGACAGCACTGACCTCAGGATTCCCTGGGTCCTGTCTGCCTCCTCACTGAAAAAGCCATACTCCTTGACCAGACCTTCAATCAGCTCGTCTGAGCCCTCTTCTTAACTGGGCCATCTTTATTGGGCCTCCATTACACAGTTTTAGTAAGAATCCTACAAGTTAATTTAGAGAACATCCTGCATCCTCTATTGATACCTGATACCCCTCAACATCTTATCAAATTCCTCACACCCCCATCTTCCAATGGTATTTGATCACTCTGTCCTGCCTTAGCAAGAATTCTGTTAACTTAGTTTAGCAAGAATCTCCCATCCCTACCTGTGTCACTGATGTCTTTTTCTCAGGACTTCTCTTACCCACTTAGCCCTACAACCTGATCCTTTGTTACTACCTCCCACTTCTCCTTGTTGTCTTTGTAAATAAGCCCAGGTGTTTCTGTGTGTGGGGGGAATGGGGCTGTAGGGGATTGAACCCAGGGGCATTCTAACTGTGAACTATACCTCCAGTCCTATTTTATTTTTATTTGAAATAGAAATTCACTACATTGCTGAAGCTGACCTTGAACCTGCACTTCTCCTGTCTCAGCCTTCCAAGTACTGGGATTATAGGTGTGTGCTACGACAACTGGCTTAAACCATTTTATTCTAAGGTCTCCCTGCCACATACTCACACATAACACCATTGCAATAATTGCTAAATAAAATCTGCATTTACCTCTTTACTGGCCAGCTGTGATTTTAACACTACTACTTCAAACCTCTCTGTCAGCTCTTCAGTGGGAAGAGGCAAGAACACTGCCTTGTCTCACCATAAAGTAGAGAATTAGACAGGCATGGTGGCATACCCCTGTGATCCCAGTACTTGGGAGGCTGAGAAAGGAGGATCGTAGGTTCAAAGCCAGCCTCAGCAACTTAATGAGACCCTGTTTCCAAATAAAAAATAAAATAGGGCTGGGGTTGTAGCTCAGCAATAGAATGTCCCCTAGGTTCAAACCCCAGAATGACCATAAAAAGAATGACCATAAAAAAAAAGGGTAGATCCTTGGGGATCACCAAGACTCTAAAAGTGAAGTTAGGTTTCTATGTACTCCCAAGACTGATAAGAGCTATAGGATGGGACTGCAAATGCTGCTAGAAACAGAATCATAGAGAAACAAAAGATCCAAAGCCATTCCAAACTTTAAGGTTACAGAAAATGTAAGGGCTCATGCATACATATTTCCCCAGGAACTGGAAACAGTAGAGTTACCATGTCTTCATGCTGGCATTTTGGATTATTAGGTTTGGCTAATTTAAAGCTACTAAATCACCTTGAGCTTTGAAGAGGGCAAAAAAAAAATCATGAATGTAAATACAGTAATAATAATGTAGACTTTTTCTAGGGATTAGGAGGAAATATTTCAAATTCCAGAAAACAAAAAGGTTCTTGAAACATATTTCTCCGTAGGGTGGAGGGTGAGCTGCCACTATTCAACTTCCTTGTTCCTAGCTATCCTACATCCTTCAGGTGTGCCCGCTACTACTGCTCACTGTTCCCTTTAAACCATAATTCCTGGCTGGGCGTGGTGGCGCACGCTTGTAATCCCAGTACTTGGGAGGCAGAAACCGGAGGATCCGGGTTCGCGGCCAGCCTCAGCTACTTAGTGAGGCCCTCTGCAACTTCTTAAGACCCGGTTTCAAAATAAAGTATAAAAAATAGGGCCGGGGGTATAGCTCAGAGGTAGAACACCCCTGGGTTCAATCCCCGGTACCGCAAAAAAAAAAAAAAAAAGCATAATTCCTTATGTCACTGCAGAGAACTGAGAGAAGTTTGCAGCCTTGGACAGGAAAACCTCCTGTCTGTCTTCTGGGACTATTTTTTGTTAGTTTTTGTCCCATCTCATCTTTCTCCACCCTCAAGGAAATGGAAAGTTTTTGAGTTATGTGATGATGCTTATTTCCTGGGTTTCTCCAGATTGTAGCCTATAGTTATAAATCAACCTTAAAAAATTAACTCAGCATTTGAAATTGTCTGTGGCATTACTATTGATTCTGTCCCATTTTACAAAGGTTACTTTCCCCATCTTGGATGTTCCAAAGACCTTCTGAGTAGCCACACTGGGGACAGATATTAAAAGATCAAAATAAACGACCCTAAATTGCAAAGGCTAGAAAGGAAAAAAAATTATATTAGGTTTTCCATGTATCAAATGAAATGTGTTATTTTTTTAAATCAAAACAAAAAATGGACTTTTGTATATTTCAAAATTCTAGATTATAATAAAACAATTTTTGATCAAATCAGTAAGCTCAATGAACAAGAATCTGTTGGGACATGGTCCTTATTTCTACCCCACCTCCATCCCCAGAATCAACAATAAGAACGGGGGGCGGGGTTGAGCAGGAGCATGTCATCTTTGGTGAAACATCACATTGATTTATTTAGTTGGTGACTTACTTATATTTTTAACCCTTGTTACCTCTTTCTCTCTCTTTCTTCTTTCCTTCCTTCCTTCCTTCCTTCCTTCCTTCCTTTCTTTCTTTCTTGGTGGTACTGGGGCATTCTACCTTTGAGCTACACCCCCAGTAGTCCTATTTTGTTTTTTATTTTGAAACAGGTCTTCACTAAGTT